>CAJNOL010000196.1:175887-208817 GCA_905250125.1 Rotaria sordida | reverse complement strand
ATACGTTGCACTTTTATAAACCCTTTTTTCGTTTTCTGATCTACGCTCTTTTTTTACAGTGTAGGGGCCAGAAGTGGCAAAAAACTAAGAACTATTTTCAAGTTAGGTATGATGACAGTTTTTCTATACAGACACAACATCTGAATAGTGCATTAGACGGAAAGCATCACTCAACGAAATTTATGTTCACTCTATCAGAAGCAAAATTGAATGAAATAAAATGAATTTTTTCGTTGATATGCGTCCTTATTGGTTTAGAAACTGCATTTTATTAACTATATTGTCAACTATATTGTCAACTAATACAGTATATGTTGGCTTTAGATCATGTCTAAACGGATGAAAAAGAAGAAAGTGATAGTGAATAGTGCGACATTTTCCAATTTTATGAAAATAGTTATGAATTAAGTGACTTTTTATTGTTACCACGAAGCATTTTTGGCTATTCATAAATTAAATGCAAAAGATAGGAGTGAATATGCTACTGGAATCGGTTCTATTTGATAATTATAAGAAAGCTCCGCTAATTTGTACCCATTCTTTCTATTATTTGAACAGAGACAATAGCCATTTTTTGTGCATAGATAGCTCTTATTATGCCTTCAAAAATTGCAGAGACACGCAGATTGGGAATGCTTTGGCAACATCTTTCAAATCTCAAAGAGATCAAAGTGATTTGTACCTTGAAACTCTATATGTTTGGTATAGAAATACCATTGTGATTTTGTTAAAGGGTGCTGCCCAAGCATTTCAAATCTCTGTATCTTTGCAGCTTTTAAAAGCATAGTAAAAGCCATCTATGACAAAGAATGGCACCAGTGTCTTTTGAAATGATGGAGAAAAGGAATAAAATTTAGCTGGATTTTCTTATAATTTTCGAATAGGACTGATTTTGCGAGCGTATCTATCACCGTTCTTTCATATGGTTAAATCTATGACCTGAGGTGGTGTATGCATAGATAGGTGAGGGTCTTAAACTAGGATATGGCAATAAATTGTAATGTATTATTATTATTAAAAACCCATATTTTTAACCTTGTATATGTTTTCAAGAGTTCTGACTCGTGAAATTTCTAGCTGCTATAAATCGAAGCAAATAATATAAAAAGATATATGTAAACGAGGTGATATCTTTTATGTAAAATGGGCAAAAACAACTATTACTTAAGTGCACTAATGTAAAAGGAGCGACTAGCCGTGAGTGGCGCCCCGAAGAAGCACCGATGAACGACTAGTCGCTCATATTGCAAGCATACTGCAGGCTCGCCTCGCAAAAGATCTGTGTAAAAGCTAGATTTTTTTGACAATACTGTACTAATATTTTCTTAACCCTTTCGAGACGATGTCCCCCACCGGTTTGCGACGCTATAACTTACAGTGGTCAATCATCCATACAAACAAAGAGTTCTCGGAAAATGTCTTCGTCTATCAGACTTTGTGGAGCTATCTGCGCTGATAATTTTGATAAAAAAATATTCTAAATTTGACCGATAAATGACGATGCTATAGTCAAAATACTGAAAAATCTCAAGCTTCTCTATGTGAAAGAGCTACAACGTTTTTCAGTATTTTATAAAAGTATGAAAACCGATAAAGGCGGTTACATGTGATACTATTAATAACTGTCTCGATAAAGTGGACTAGCGTATAAGTACTTCTAACCCTTCAGTCGAGGGTTGAGCGAGTCGTAGCGACGAGCTTTACTTGTTATTTTAAGCATTATAATTGAATGCTACGAATTTAGATGATGTTAATTGATTTTGTAACATGTACTTCTTCTTTTTGATAGAACTTTGTTACTGACATTATTATCACAACCTGATTTTAGTCTTAAAACATAACCTAATGTTTATTTTGATCTATGAATTGATGTTGATGTTTAATACATAAATGCTAATAATCATATTTTTATGTAAAGATAATACTAGAACCCAATTTTAATGCTGCAGTTATTGTAGTCATATTTAAATCTAATTGGATATTCAACTTGGATGAACTTGAACATCAAAAACAAAATCTTCATTTTTTTCATTAGTTTTCTGTCTTTTCTTTTCTATCTTTAGCCTGACGATGACATTCGATAAAATGAATTTCGAAATATCACGATTATTAAAAAAATAATAAAATTAAAAAAAAAAAGAAGTACACCATCATGAATACATTTAGCTGCATTTACAATTTCTATTTCATTATGGATTTAAATAAATGAAGTTCGAATCAGGTTTCAATATGACTTTTCTCGTTTCTTTTTTGTTTTCATATCTGTTATTCTCTGTGTTTGAAAACAATGTCATTCAGAAGCCTGGTGAGTGTTTATATTTTTAAATAACATGAAATGTATCGGCAACATTAACTCTGCATTTCTTTAATTATTGTAATCAAAACGCATTTATTTTATATCTATTTTTATTTAATTTTCGGTTAAGTTGATTGTTGAAAAGCAAGAGTTGAAAGTAGCAGATCGAACTTATCTTTTTCATCAAGAGATAAGTCAATCTGCTTTCAATAGATTTATTAAATTACGAAAATCAAATAATTAATATTTATTCTGAAATATAAATTATGAAAAAAAAATTTATATTTATCTCAAATTTAGACTACTACTAATTTAAGCTACGAATAAATTGAATTAAAAACAAATATTAATTGACACTCCTATTCAGTGGACAACGCTGAAATTTTCAAGACGATAAACGATGCTCTATAAAAGTTAATATTTCTGTAATGGATGACAATAAGACAGATAAGAAAAGATTATTCATGCAAAAATAGATTGAACAGAAAGTATTTGAATTTATGCTGTAAGATCAGCAGTTTTTGGTGCACTAGTGTATGATGAAGAGTGAAGACTATTGTTATTTAGTGTGAATGCTTGAGGAAACTTGGTTCACTTTAATAGATTGTTCATTATTTCGATCTGCGTCAAAAGAGAACAATGACTCACTATAAAAAAAAAAGAAGATAAGTGCAAAGTGCTTAAAATAAACTGCACCAACATAGTTTTTTTGTCCTGATCGAATAAATGACTATTACATGCTTTTGTGTATTTTTCGTTTTATGATTGCATGACTATTTTTGTCTCGTTCTATCATTTCATTTTGATATGTATAATACAGAGCAAGCAATGTAAACACGATGCATAATTGGTTACTTCGATTTGTAACTTGCAACGGTGGACGTCGTTTTATAATACATACATGCGCAATAAAGAGTAACAACGAACAAAAAAAAAATACTTGAAATAAATTTAGTTCTCAGAAAGACACAAAAACAGAAAAATGGAATAAGGTCACTTTAAACCTTCCTAAAAGAGAATTGCTATGCAGCATGTTGAAAAAAAAAAGAAATGTTTCTCTTCTTAGTTTTTCAAACAACATAGTAGGTGGAAGAACTAGCAATGTAAACGATGAATAAATGAATCATGCAGTTTCTCTTTATTGCGAAATAATACAACGACAAAGTTTTTAGTTGAAATCTGTAAAATGGATTCTCGTAGAGAAATGTTTTATGTTCAAAATGTTTGAAGGAAATTAGATGAAGTCGATTTTTCAAAAATAGCTAATCATTTCAATTGGAAAGTTTATTTTAAACCCGAAATAATATTTGGCTTGGTGATTTCTATCAAATATCGATTTTAGATGATGCTTCAGAAAGAGATGCAATTGAATTTTAAAAAAAAGAATTAAATTATTTTCACGAATTAGTATCATTTTTGAAACCTGAAGAGATTGAATCTTCTGAAATTTGGAAGTAAACACCGCTGTCAATGATGTAGCTATCTGAGAAGACCCTTGAGCCATGTTGAAACTGTTTGTGATAGTACAGAATTATTCTGATTGTATTAGATGGATTCTGTAGAAACTCAGATGTTCATTCTAATTGAAAATTATGACGAACTCTATGGATGATTTTGAGCTTATGATGAAAAAGATTTGTTGCTGACAATCGCTATAGATATTCAATGTTGTTCTTAGAAATTCACGTAGACTATGTTTACGATGCTTGGATAATTTATTGAAATAAAACATTGTGAAAAAATACAAATAAATTAAAAAACTAAATAATTAAAACAAAAAATAGGAAAAATCTAACTATATATGGATCGAAACCGAGGAGAATAATTGCTGGATTATGTTCCTTGATATTGATCATGGTTAATCGCAATGCTGCATTTTCATGGAGAATTTGTGTTTGTAATGTAAGTCCTGCAAAGAAAAAAATGTACTGGATCGATTCAATACCAGATAATTCTAGAAGCAGTGTTGTCAAAGAGAAATAGACTTATGATAAAATAAAATATTAGAACATTATTTCAATGAACTATTATCAAAGCACAGTTTTCATATAAAATACCTGACTTATTTTTTTATCAAGACTGCATTCAAATATTCTTCTCACTTTGACGAAGTGATAACCAACTTGTAGCCATGAACAAAGATCAAAAGCTCAATGAATCATTCCCCAAAAGATTCTTTCAAATATTTTGCTCAAGTCAAAGCAAAGATTTGGACTTGATTACATTAACTATGAACACACCACAAATGAATAATTCTCCAAAAGATTCTTTCAAATATTTTGCTCAATTCAAAGCAAAGATTCGGAGTTGATTACATCAACTTTCAACACACGACAAATGAATAATTCTTGAAAACATTCTTTCAAATATTTTGCTCAATTCAAAGCAAACATTTGGAGTTGGTTACATCAACTATCAGCACACGACAAATGAATAACTCTTGAAAAGATTCTTTCAAATATTATGCTCAATTCAAAGGAAAGATTTGGAGTTGATTACATCAACTATGAACACATGACAAATGAATAATTCTCCAAAAGATTCTTTCAAATATTTTGCTCAATTCAAATCAAACATTTGGAGTTGATTACACGAACTATGAACGCACGTCAAATGAATAATTCTCCGAAAGATTATTTCAAATATTTTGCTCAATTCAAAGTAAGGATTTGGAGTTGATTACATCAACTATGAACACATGACAAATGAATAATTCTTTCAAAGATTATTTCAAATATTTTGCTGAATTCAAAGTAAGGATTTGGAGTTGATTACATCAACTATGAACAGACGAGAAATGAATAATTCCTCCAAGGATTCTTTCAAATATTTTGCTCAATTCAAAGCAAACATTTGGAGTTGATCACCTGATCGAGAGAGAGACGACAATTTAATTCCCTAGTTGTTTCTGAATTAGGTGAACGAGGAGATCACGAAGACCCATATCATCAACTGGTGCTGCTTGTATCATGCAGCTTGTTATCACCAATCCCAGAAGGGTGATTAAACAAGCCATTTGAATGGTCTTCTGTATTGTCGTTTGTTGCTGTTCGACGCTGATGAGAGAATAGTAGATAAATATGAGCAAGTATGTAAATGGTATGCTCTTGTAGTAACGGTTCGGCTTTATAGTCCGAATATTGAAAGGGAATGAGATGAATATCGACGCACACGTGCTTTTATATCTAACTGGCAATGAGTAGAAATGTCCCACCTATCGATGGGGATTCCCCACCCATTGATAGGAATGCGCACATTTATCAGTCCAAAATTCTGCGCTTTTCGGTAGGAATCCCCCACTTATAGATGGGATTTTTTGATCGATCGATGGGAATTTTTGACTAATCGATGGGAATTTTTGACCAACTGATGGGAATTTTCGACCTACCTATGGGAATTTCCGACCCATCTATTATGTTCTCCTTTTGTTAGAATAAATTTAAGGGCAAATGTGACTTTGTTTGAGGACAAACATAACTTTTATTTCAAAAAAGATGACCTGACTAGTCAAGTGTATATCACATATATATATATAAGCATCATCAGGTATAATAAGAAAAAAAGAAACGATGGAAAGTAAAAGAAAAGAAAAAAAAGATGACAATATAGATGTCGGATATAACACGCTTCTCGGACAAGAAAGAAAAGCTTTTGTTGACAAAACACTTTTCTTTTTTTTTTAAACATAACAACATAACTGTAAATGCATCAAATGAAAGAGAAAAAGAAAAAAAACAGTAGGAACAAATGTTCATATAATATCATGAAGGTAATATAAAACATAAAGAAAAAAATACACTATAGAGAAAAAGTCTGACAATAATAAAAAAATACAACAATAGAAAGAGAAAAAAAATATATGTTTACTATTATTGTTTACTCTTGTATATCATTTGATCTTCTTGATAAATATTGAACTTGACGACGAAACAAGTAGTAATGACGTCGATCAAATATATTACCGAGTAATCTTCGTTCGTTTTGTTGCTCAATTATTTTGTCTTTTACACCAATAAGTAATAAATCATCAACTGGTTTGACATGAGTATAATAAATATTGTATTCAGCAAGAATATGTCGAACTAATTTTGTTGTAAATCTGTAGTAGAATGGAGGAGTGATAAAATATCTATAACGTTGCATTCTGAAATAAAGATTTCTTTTTCGATTTCGTCGTTTTCGAGCTTCAACTGATCGTGTTCGACTCTGTAATTGACATTTCTTGGTTAAAGATTGTTGTTGTTGTTGTTGTTATAATCACTGACATCATCAACCATATCATGGTTGCTGACACATAATTCATTATCACTTGGTGGTAATGCTGAATTTGGTTCATTATCATCATCTGATATTGCTTCATATAATGATTCATTATTATTTAGTGATAATGCTTTATTTAATTCATTATCATCATTTGAAATTTCTTCATATAACATATCATTATTAATAGTAATTATAATACATCGATTAACTGTTATTTCATCATCATTAGTATTCTTAATTATTTGTTGATTAATATTTGTATTTGTTGGGTTGTTATTCGCTCGTGATGATGATGGAAATTCCTGAAATGAATCAAGAAAATTAATTTTTTTTTATCTGTTGAAATGTCCAATATAATGTAAAAGCTTGCATTAAACATGTTGTTGCAAAACAATCATATATTGCATCATGTATCATCTTATTTCGTTTTGATGTTGATAAAGTTGAGTACATTGGATCTAATTCCATTGCCTATTCATTAACAGTAATTGACTTGTCAATAAACATTCCATATGTATAAATTAAAGCTTGTTGTAATGCTCATGATTCATTAGGACGATAAGGACTTGGTTTATGACAAGTACATTTTGATAATAAATTCATTTGTTCATCAGAATTAATATCATTAATAATAATATTACGACGATTTGACAGGCTACACATTTCTCAATGAGATATTGCCCAACTATACCAATCAGCAAATTTAAGTTGAAGATTAACCATTGATGTTTTAATTAGCCATTCAAACCATTGATAAACAATAGCTGGATAAATTTCCTTACGTAATGGTTTCCAAGAATATATGTTATTTCTAAATTTAAAAATTAATTCAAATAATTGTTTAATTTGTAGATGAATTAATGAATGAATTGGTGGTAAATGGGCGCTAGGACAGATTGTCGCAGGAAAAAACGTCGCGGACAAAATGTTACATAGATAAAACGTTGCAAGGACAAATAGTTGCATGGACAAAATGTTGCAAAGATAGGTACTCGCATGGATAAAACGTTGGAACATATTTCCGAATAAAAAAACGTGTTAGTCATTCAAACATCTTAGAAAAATCGATTTGTATCTCTTAGACAGTGTGATCTCTAGCCAAGCTTCTACTGAATTATTTGAGCGAGGAAGATTATGAATAACACGATCATATACATTCCATAATTCAAAACTGAATTTTGTACCCAACAATGTAATGTTATGAAATATTACAACATTTTATTATTGCAACGTTTATCCGTGTAACGTTTTGTCCATGTAACATTTTGTCCATGCGACTATTTGTCCTTGCAATGTTTTGTCCGTGCGACAAATTTTTTGCAACGATATGTCCGCAACGTTTTGTCCGCGATTATCTGTCCGCAACAAAATGTGTTGCAACGAATTGTCCTGCGACGATTTGTCCATGCGACGATTTGTCCGCGACGTTTTTTCGTGCGACGATCTGTCCGGTCACCGGTAAATGTGCAAGTTCTACTAATATAACAAAAAATGGTAATTGTTGAGGTATTGTTTGAATTTGAATTAATGCTAATTGTTTGGTTGATTTTTCACCTTCAGTATCAAATGTAAATTCATTATAGTTTCGTACATGATTAATTAATTTTTGCATTATTTCAGTTGTTGTATATTTGTTTACATACATGCTTAGGGTATACCAAAAGTAGTGGCGCCGATCCGGTAATATTTTACAGAAGCCTTTAGGAAATTCTTTTCTCTATATATTCTGATCGCCCAAGTCAAGCTTTATAATTCTACCATATTTCTTAAATCTTCAAACAATATATTATATTGGAAACGAAGCAAAAACAATGAGTGATTGACAAACAAATTTTTTTTTGAAGCAAGTTTATCATGTTTTTATTACATAAAATGTTCAAAATAATCATGCCGGTTGTTTATACACAAATACATTCGTAGGATCCACTTATCAAAAGTTTCCTTATACTCTTTTTTTCTCAGCGAATTCATAAATTTGATCACAGCTTCATGCAACGATTTTGAATTATCTTGATCGTCTAGATTTTGTTTGATTAAATCAAACAACCAAAAATCGCATGAAGCTGGATCTGGAGAATTAGGTGGATGTTGCATTATTGTTGCGCCTTCCGATTGAAGATAATCAACTACATCTTCATGCATATGTGGTCTTCCGTTATCATGATGAAATTTAATTGATTGGATGCCTGATGAAGGTCGTTGCTTCCTAATATCATCAATAACTGGTCGCAAACAATTATTGATGTAATATTGATGATTGATTGTTTGTCCATGTTTAAGAGAATGAATCAAAACTGGACCAGTTGACTTGAAAAAAATACACAGGAGAGTTTTTGGAGCAAAACGACTACGTCGAACCACCGTTGGAGAAGGATCTTCACGTGCTACTCAAGCAGCATTCGATGATTTTCGACCAATTCGCTTGTGATAACACCATGATTCATCACCTGTTACTACATCGCATAATCTCCAAACACCTTGTTCAAATTTTAACAAGTTTTTTTGACATATTCGTGCTCGTTCAGCCTTTTGAAAGTTCGTCAGATGTTTGGAAACATAACGTGCAGTAACTTTTTTCAACTGCAAATGATCAGAAATAATTTGTTGGACGGTGCCATGGCTTAGAACACTTTGTGCTTCGAGTTCGTCAACTGTAACATAAAGATCATCATTAATAAGATCGTGAACTTGTCTAATATTTTCAAATTTTAACTTCTTGGATATTTATCTTCATTTATAAATGTGAAACACACGTGCTCTGTTTGTTTTTTCTGTACGTGTAGTTAGTTTTTGTATATTTTCTAGGTGAAAATTTATAAAAGCTGCAGAAAACTTAAGAGTATCAAAACGTTTGCTTATATAATATTGTTTGAAGATTTATAAAATATGATAGAATTATAGAGCTTGAGTTGGGCTATCAGAATATAGGAAGAAGAAATTTCTTAAAGATTTCTGTAAAATATTGCAGGGTCGGCCCCACTACTTTTGGTATGCCCTAAGTACTTTCATGTTACAAACGATTTTTGTATTACACTTTGGTCAGACTTTGATCTGTTTCATATGATACTAACATAAAAATTTAAAGATCGATATGAAAGCCTATGACTTCTTCGATTTTTGCAAGTAGAAGTAATCCAAAAGTGAGTTCATATCATCCTAGTTAGTTCTTGAGAATCATTTTTGTGATCAGTACTTCCATCTACGAACATCTCAACGTTGCTATTGACAAAAAATGTGGTTGGTATGTTGGCACTCGTTGTAAAACAGTTAAATTCATTCATGACAAATGTTGAAATACACATGAACATGATATATCTTGTCGATAGCCTACACTAAACACAGTATAGCATTTTTGTTATCTGTTTAAAAGGTCATATGATTATTGTCGTTCCTCTTGCATTTAGTTTTACTGCCGAAACTAAAAGCTTGTTAGTGCAATTCCTTTGAGGCTGAAATGTGGAACTCACATATATTCGTTAGTTACATTTTATCGATACAAAATACGTAGAGTGAAGAATCTCTGACAGACTAGACTTTCTCCAAGATAATCGATTGTCAGAAGAGCGAATCCATCTTATTTATTTCTGCATTTCGAACAGAAATTTTTTATTTATTTTGTGAAACACGATCTAAAAAAAGTGTTGAAACGATAGAGTAGAAATTTGGACCCACTCTCTCTACAGACATTTTAATTAATTGACTAGCTAATGTCTAATTAATGTCTAATTGGTGACAGATTATTGACTTCTTAATGAATAATTAATTAGTAATTAATGGACACCATCAAGAACCATGGCAGGCACCCTGAGAAATCACCAGTGACTGTGAGAGACCTTGTTGATATATGATCAAAAGCTGAACATCAATAGCGAGTTATCATAAGATATGAGCTACTTGCTGATTCAAGTTCTGAAGGAATCAATAAAAGGGTTGTTTATAAAGGTGTCACAAAACAAATAGATTAAAACAATTTTCCTATGAATATCAAGAGCAGCTATATTGTGTTTCACATTTTTATCCCATAGAGATTGTACTAACAGCTTTTTTACTGGAGCCCTGTTTTCTTTGCTTTGTTGCTATTAGTTCGTTATTTCTCTTAATTTAACATTACTATTATTATTCTAATCATTGATTTAATTAGAAAATAAGTCTGGTATACATATTCATTATATCTACAGCTGGTCTCAACGTACTATTATATATTGAGCAGTTCATGCTTTGTTTTTTTTGTGTTGATCATATGATGACTGTGACAAATCAATGCATTACGATTCATCATACTTGATATTCTGAATATAAATTTTTATCTGTACAAAAATCAAAAAATGTAATATTTAGAACATCCGCAAATATAATCCATTCATTCAAATTTCGAGGAAAGCTTTTGAATGTTCTAGAACAATCTAAGTCTTGTCATCAATGCCTTTCAATGGCTTCTTCTGTCGATAAAGAACTCTGACAAAAGAATTTGATGGCTGTTATCTTCAAAGGCTAAAGTTTGTAATGAGGGAAGGAGAGCTGAAAAAACTCCAACTTAAAACTTACACTGATTTTTTTTCTTCAACAATATATGTGAGTCCCACACTAGGAATAATTATTTGTACAATTAGTGTTTATAAAATATAGTATTTAGAAAACGTATACTCTAATATTTTATTCACATGATAAGATTATTTGTATGATATCAAATAACATGAAAGTATTCTAAACGAATATTTTATGTGCCATATTTATAGTTATTTCATCGACTTCTGAGAGAAAATGTACATTATTACAATATGATTGTTATATGTAACGATTAATAGATATTCATCGATAATTCTAAGATTTAGACATTTTGTAAAATATACTATTCCATAAATCAACGACAGTTTTTTTTGTATACGTTGTCTTTTGTAGAACTCACATATATTTTCGAAGAAAATAGTGAGTGTAAGTTTTAAAGTCAAAGTTTCGCGGCTCCCTCCCCCTACCCTTACAGATACAAAGCAGCATAGGCTCCCATTACAGACAGGTCTCCAATACAGACACTAGCAATTAAGAATAACATGCGTCAGACTTTCTAGTTTTTTTGAAAAATTGATCAAGTTATAATTTTGAAAGACAATTAACATTATTGTTTGTGAGCTAATTAATATATATATAATAGTGCTTAAGATCTTCTGTAGATATGATGGATATATAAAACAGATTTATTCGACAATTAATTCAATGATTATAATAATAAGAATGCTGAGTTATGAAAAACGATTTAAAATTTAAAAAAAATGAAAAATAATAAGCGAATAGCAACAATGCAAAATAAAAATAGGGTGCTCTCAAACGAAAAAAAATTTGTTTTAAATGTAGACATAAGTAACAGAGTCTCGTTCTTGTCATTGATTATCAATGAAAACAACTACGATGTACACGAAATTTTTCAATTTATATATGATGCATTAGAATATTAAGATTTAAGGATATATGTGAGTTCCACATTTCAGCTCCAAAGGAGCTGTGTTAACAAGCATTTTTCTTAATGAAAATGAATATTGTTGTTATTCAAGATATAAAACTTGTTGAAAAACTGCACACCGAATATAAGTTAGTTTATGCTTTTAATTCTTATTAACTAATCATAGTACATATATTTCAAGAAGAATAATCATAATTAATTTATACATATATTTAAATGCAGATCATTAAATAAATAAATATTAAAATTTCACTTTGCATTAATTTCTTGTTTAAATAAATCATTTTATACTAAGAGAGGATCATTTTCGTTTACTGCTGATGTTAATTTATCGTCATCATTATCAATTTGTTTTTGTTTTATTGATTCTTTTTTTCTATCCATACGATTTACTAATGTTCGAAGATATTCAGCTTCAGCTTGACCGGCTTGTTCTGCTAATGAACTAAAATAACTATTTGAATTTGATAATAAAGCAAATGGTGTATCCAATTCAACTAATTCTCCATTATTTATTACCTTCAATAGAAAAAAAAAACAAATACAATTTCCAAAAAAAAACCAAAACATGAATATGAATTTACCATGATTCGATCATTATCAATTACAGTCCTTAAACGATGTGCTATTGTTAATACTGTACATTCTTTGAATTTATTTCGAATAACTTGTTGTATCAATTCATCCGTACTAAATTATATTATAAATAACTAATATCATCAAACATATTTGTTTTGTTAACTTACGCATTATCAACATTTGCTGTTGCTTCATCAATAACAAGAATTTTACTTTTTTTTAATATTGCTCTTGCTAAACATATTAATTGTTTTTGACCAATACTTAAATTAGAACCATTTTCAGTAATTAATGAATCAAGTCCATCTGACATTAAATTATTAACTAAAGTTTTTAATTGTACCTAAATTAAAATTATTATTATTAATCAATTATTAAAATTAAAATATTTCTAACAAACTTCTTCTAATGCATTCCATATTTGATCATCAGAATAATTATTAAATTGATCAAGATTATATCGAATTGTACCTGAAAAAAGAATTGGATCTTGTGGAATTATTGAAATACGACTTCGAAGATCATCTAATCCAATTGTTGTTATATTTATATTATCAATTTCAATTTGACCATTAACAAGTATTCCCATACGAAAAAGTGTTTGAATAAAAGAACTTTTTCCTGCACCAGTTCTTCCGACAATACCTATTTTTTCACCACCTTCAATCGTTAATGTTATATTACGTAAAGCTAATGGTGAATATTCATCATTTGAATATTTCAAAGAAACATTATCAAATACAATTTGACCTTGTAATGGCCAATTATTTGGTGGACGATATTTAGTTAGAACTTGAGCAGCTGGTTCTTGATCAAGTGAACAATATTCTAATACTCGTTCAACAGCTGTCATTTCAGTTTCAGTTCTTACTGATAGTCTAAAAATATTCAAAAAATAAAATAAAATAAAAATTCAATTAATACTTTGTTAATCAAACCTAATTGTCCATTGAAGAAGTCCCATTAAACTAAAACTATAAGAAAGCATAAGAGCAATAGCAGCAGTTGAAAATTCTTTGTGATAAAGCCGTACAAGTATAGCAAATGATGTAACAAGACCAAGAAATATTAATGTTATCCATTCAAAACGTAAAGCTGCCCATCTTTCAGTTATTGCAATAAAAAAATTAGCTCGAGTATTATCATCAAAATAAGAAAGGAATTCTTTCGAACACATTTTTTCAGCATAATGAGATCGAATAACTTTTAATCCATGAATAGTTGATGATAAATATGAATAAACAGGACTTCGTGTTATACCTTCAATTCGTTTTAAATCACGAAAACATCGAGCAAAACGATAACGTATAACTAACAATCCAATAATTCCTATTACACCTGAAATAAATGACCAAGCATTAATTAATCCAACTAAGGCAAGTACTCCCACAACTGAAGACAAACACTAAACAAATCATCATATTACTAGAAATTCTATGAAGATAATAACTGACTTGTAAAAATAATGGAACATCTCTTGATAGATCAGTGTCCATCATAGCAACATCTCTTGTAAAATGATTTAATATTCGACCTAAGTCGAAAACAAAAAATCTATTTATATAAACTTTCATTAATAAACTAAAAGCATACCAATTGGATTCATATCAAAAAATAAAATTGGACAACGAATTATTCGTTGAAACATTCTATAATTAATATAATCAAAATTTTAATAGAAATCAAAAGAAAAATTTACTTATTATGAAGTACTCGTCCAGCATTTAAACACATTAATTTCAATGTAAATGTACATAAGAAAGTTAATAATAATAGTAATATTGTTATACCTAATTATTATTATTTATCTTAACTTATTCTAATTATATTTATAAATAAACTTACCACAATAAATATAAAATTTTCGATTACGATATTCATTCCATTCATTTTCAGTCATTGAATATAAATTATTCATATTTTTATTAGTAATTGATGTACATTGATTAAAAGTTTTATATCGACGACTTTCATCATCACTCCATGTTGCTAACCACCAACTACTATATAAAAGGATAGCTTGATGTGCAACTAAAATGAGTAAAATAAAGAAAAAACCAAAAATACAACCAAGACCAGCTCTTATATATGAACTATAAACATTCCATTTAACAGATCCTTCTTGTTTTGTATCAATATTTGTCATTAATTCTTCTTCATCATCATCTCCTTTTTCTGAATATATTGTACTGATTGTTGATTGTTGTTTTTGAATATGTTTTGAAATTCCTAGTCTTTGTTGATGACTATCATCGAGTAAATAAGAAAATGAAGTTGAAGAAGAAATTAATTCACTATATGTACCAATTTGAATCATTTCACCCTTAAAAATAAATAATAATATACTTCATTAATAAAACTAAATTTTCTACATTATGAAGAACAATAATTTTTGTTGCCTCTTGTAAAAATTGTATTTGATGAGTGACTAATATACAAACTTTATCACGAAGATAACGTTTGATTGCTCTAAAGAAAAACAAAATATTAAATCATTTTTTAAATTAGATTTTTTTTTGTCTTTACCTTTCAAAAAGATGTTTGGCAACTTTAACATCAAGAGCAGAAAGAGGATCATCTAGTAGATAAATATCAGCATTATGATAAAGTGCTCGTGCCATATTCACTCGTGCTTTTTGACCCTATATAATATGAATCATTTATTTATTTATTTGAATAATCTAATCTATCATTCTTACTCCAGATAACATCACACCATGATCACCAACAAGAGTATTAGCACCATTAGATAACTGTTTAAAATCCTATAAATAGGTTGAAATAATATATGTCAGCATTCAATCTTTCATTGATTGATTGATGTGTGACTCTCTGCTCTCTTTCGATACTCGTAAATTTTGCAGAGTATGCTTGTGCCTCCTCTTCACACTCACAACCTATTTGTTCGTAGATATTATAGAAAAAACTTTAGATCTATTGGTGAAAAGGATAGCAGCTGAAGATTATTTTTAACTATAAGGTTCATGTTTTCTCTTCGAAAAAAGATGATTTGGTAAGTATGAGTTTTGTTACACTCACTGATATCGACTTGCTCTAAAAGCTTCAGAGAATCTTTAGTAAGTGAAAGGAGATATATCTTTACATAAATGTCAGACTCGCGACTTTTAATCAAATTTTGACAGCGTGAATCAGTGATTCTGTAAGACAATTATTATTACTTAGTTTTGAATCATTAAAATAAAACATCTAGTATTAACTGCAAGTAGATGTATGATAGTTCCAGATTAATACTAGAAGTGAAGAATAGTACATCAGCTTAATTGTACTAAACAACAAGAGAAATTTTCTAATAGCTCGTTTGATAAACAATAAGAAGTGTTGTTGCTTAACAAATTAGAGACAGGTTAAATTGAGAGGTTAGAATTTCAGCTCGGTTCGAGATTTCTCTCATTGATTCTCATAAAAAGCCTTATTTCTATGAATATTTGGTACACTTCATAGTACTTTGTAATATTCATTTCCATTAAAAAGTGTTCATCCATAGCACCCATTTAGATCAAACTATACTACTAGAGTTCCGTTCAACAAGATAGCGTCGAAAAATCGGCAATATTTATAGACATTTATTGCATACAAGTAATGATCACATTGCTTCTAGAAGGATCAAAGCGAACTGCTCAACATTATGTTGTCCTGTTGGGCATTACGTTTTAATGAATATACATTCCATTAAACACAACAAAGTGTACCAACTTTTTATATAGGGCTTCTCATTTTTTAGAGAAGTTAATGAGACGAATTTGTGCTTGAACCGAAATTCATGCAATCTTACATTCGCCTATGGTAATTAATATTACGTTAGATTCGAACATAATTATACTAAGTTTTAAATTAACGTACAGTGTCAAGTGCAGTAGCACGTACAGCACGTTGGAATAAATAATGATTGTATTCTTTACCAAAAAGAATATTATTTTTAATTGTCGATGAAAAGATCCCTAATAAAATAAAAATAATTCATGAACTTTTCTATTTTCAAATCTCACATGCTTCTTGTGGTACATAACAATATGATCCATCCAATTGAATTTCACCATCGAAATAAGTAATTTCATCAGTTAATGTTTGTAAAAGTGAACTCTAAACAAATAAAAGAATTCTATTCAAATAATATATTTATAATAGTTAAAAATACAAACTTTGCCTGATCCAACTGGTCCAATAATACATATTAAATCACCTGGATGAGCATCGAAAATAATATTTTTTAACACAAATAATCCATTCTAAATAAGATATACTTTAAAACATATTACTTTATAATTACTATTACTTTTTGCCATTGTGCTTGTTTTAAATTACATATCACTTGTATATTTTTCTCAATGTTATCATTATTAACTGTTTCTCTCTCATTCGATGATGATAACAATCGATTATTTTGTCCATATTCATCAAGTGATAGAAATGACTATAGAGAAAAAATCCTTTTTTTTCAAAATTAACAAAAAAAAGATTATTTAAACAAACTTCAATTCTTTTTCGAGCAGCTAAATAATTAGCAAGAAATCGAATACCCAAAGAAAAATATTCAATTACATATATTCTCATAAAATTTAATATACAACAAGCAATGACAAAGAAACGTGTATCAAATTGTATATTAAGTAACCACATTGTTCCAAATGTGATGAGTAAAGATATATTAGTAGAATTATTTGAAAGTAAAATTTGAATACAATCAACTAAAGAATATAAAGTATATTGAAGTATTTCTCGTCTAAATATATTCAAATTTTAAAATATCTCGAAAAAGAAAAACAAAATATTTAAATTGAAGTTACTTTCTAAGATGACAAATTCTTTTATTAAATGCTGTTTCCCAACAATACATTTTTACAATACGCATTGATTGGATTATTTCAGACATTATTTTTATACGTTCATCAGTGACTCGGAGAATTTTCGTACTAAAAAAAAAAAACATCATAGTCATTAGAATAAATAAATGATTAAGAAAGAAGAATAAACCGTAAATGAGTAAAAATACGGGTGTATAATGGTTGAACAAGAAGAAGAAAAACTGAATATGCTATAGCAATAAAAGCAATATATTTAATAAAATGCCAAAATACGATGGTAATGAAAATGGTTTGCAAAGGAGCAACCTAAAAATAAATAAAATTTTCAATATTTGTCAGGTCTTTAAACGATTTCAAATTTTTCTAATTCAAATTCACGTTTGGATTCAGTGATAGAATTCAAGTGTCGAATATTTAGGCAATGGACCAAGCGTTCTTGGAGATATATGAATTATGAAGGAACTACTCGAAAGTATGCTCAAATTTAGATAAAGCTATTTTGAAATAATTTATGACATTTTCCTGAGATACCTGTAGTTCTTCAACTTTTCAAACATTTTTCGTTCAGTGTATCTAGATGGTTCATACCCAACCTTGAAATCCTATCTGTTGATTTATCTGAGCTAGAGGAGTGAAGTTACCCTTCTATGACCAGTTACCAAGGAACGGATGAAGGAAAATTTGAGTGTTTGATTTTTTTTACTAAAGAAAGGCTACGTTGAGAAAGTAGCGATTCCTTGACTCCGAAAACATTTGATCAAACTTTATAAGGAACTGCTGTTTTCCAAAAATAGTCTTTCTTAGCAACTTCATTTTACTATCAACTAACTAAAAAATGACTAAACTCGATATTGATCGTGAGGATTCGCTTTTAGTATAGTCTGTTTAAGATAAACTATTGATTTTTTGATTAGATTCTTCAAAAAAATCTGTTCGTGTTAAACGCTCTTATTAAATTAGTACACTCTTGTCACTTTGAAATTTCTTTTATGTCATTTTGGATTGGTGAATAATGAGTACGATGAACGATGAGCACGGGAACGTTCAGCACCGACATTTTAACCACGCAAAAAAGAAGAAACTAATAAGGCTGTGAGCGGGTGTAGGTATCAATCGTCTCTTCAGCCATACTCACATGTGAAGGGAAAAATAACAGAGACTTCTGTCTCATGAAGTTCTGTGAAGTATTTTGAAAATTTCAAGTCTCTGTGCTTGAAGTCTGTTATTTTCTCCATCCTATGCTCACCTAATAACAACTCTACACCTACTAGTGAACTCTGCGCAGTCAAATTTTGTGACGCCGAAAGTTTTCAAGCTGCAGCTTCGATTCAGACGTCGAAAAAAAAAATTTTCCACTCTGACTTCAAAAAACTCCTAAAATTTGTTTGCATAATTAAGCGATGAATTTTCAGAAATCACAGAAGTAATGACTAAAAAAGTTTTGACAAAAATTTGAAAAATTCTCCGACTCCAACTGCGATTCCGTAAAATTCTGCTTTCGAAACTTCACTTCCGCGAAACATTCTGGTTTTCTAACTCTGTCAGAGTCAAGTATCGAAGTTCCATGCAATCCACTAACAATCATCCCAAATCAACTAGTAGAAGTTTGAAACTTAGAAATTCATAAATACTATTTTATTGAGCAACGTCATATATAAATGTAAGAGATCAACTATTGTGATCATCTATTGAATTTTTATTGTTCTTTATTTAAATTTTGACAGTTTAAAGGAAAACAGTATCTATGAATTTATTATACAAAATCCATATTCTCATTATCTCTTATGTATGTGAAACTTTGAAAGTTGGCTATCTTCTGACTACCATTCTATCACGATATGTTGATAGTTGTTCTCCAGTCGACAATCTACTGCCGGCAAACCGACGGTGGTACAAACAGATGTGGAACATGGATTAGCAATAATAATATTAAAAGACATAGTTAGAGTTTAATCCTTGTTAAATGAAAGGTTTTCTATTGTGAAGCTTGCTTGTTAAGTATTTCATTTCAATATTTTGACAAAGAACTTTAAAAAACTTACCCACAAATAATTGATAAAAAAAAGCATTAATTGAACTGTGTTACAATCATTAGATAATAAATTAGTAATTTCACCAGATGTGATAGTATTTATTGAATGACTTGATAAACGTAGTACCTTAAAAATAAACTTTATTCAATCTTATTCAATCACTTATTTATTATTTACTTTACGATAAATTAAACCTGCATAAGCTGCAGATATTTGTAGAGCATATATGTCAGTTCGATAAAAATGCTATAAAAAGTAAAACTATATAAACAATTTGTTAAGTTCATATTAAAATACTCGATGAATAGTAAGACTGGCACATAATGGAATTAATATTATTGCTATAGCTAGAAGCCAAGCATGCCAAGCAGGCATTGAAGAACATGGTTCAAAAAAACCCATGAGAAATGTAAATAATAATGATACAGTAATCTGAGCCATTCCCTCAAAAAACAATAATCAAATGACTTAAATAATTTAATAAATAAATCAAAATTTTAACTTACATGTAACAATGCTAAAACACCACGAAGAATTGGTTTCCATCCAAAAGTACGTAATGTAACTCGAATTAGACTTGGATTTTTCGGACATCGTTTTACTTCATCAAACCAATTTGTTTCAAGTTTATCAGTAAGATCAGTTGATTTAAGATAAGGTGGTAGAGCATAAAGATCATTCAATTCTAATACACCTTGTTTATGACTTTTTCTTAATAAAGGAGATATCCAACTATTGAAAATCATCAAGATTTTGATTAAATTAATTTAGAATTTCAATTAAGAAAAAAAAAGACTTACGTGTAAAACAATTGAGAGAAAATATTAGCTTGTAACACTGGGCACGACTCGTCTGCAGGTGATGACATCTAAGTCAAAATAACAAATATTTTTTAGCTCCACAGCATAGAATTATGCGCGTTTTAGAATGCAAAATAATATTTATTGACATTAAAAAAAAACAAGAATCAATCAATACATAGAACTTTCTCTCTCCTTTACAGCAATATGTTAGATTTCTCAAATGTCATTCGTATTTTTTATTTATAAATACAGAATTAATTGCAATGAGCCCATAATCAATGATAACAACTTTCATAAATGCTGATATCTTCATGTGAAAAGCAATAATCCTAAAAATATGGATCACTATATACATTGAAACTTTTCAACATTCTAACCTTTAATCGAAATACAAGAATAGAAGTTTTGTTCATCTACAATTTAGTATTTTATTAATGGTTATAATTAAAATTTAGATTAATTTATAGTAGCATGTTGATGAGTTCTTTTGTTTTGTGAGAAATCATGTTAAGATGAGTTTTGTTTAATCCGCAATGTGATATAGTAGTTCATAATAATCATTAAATAAATGATAAAATGCTCTATTTTGGAAATTTAATGATCATAATCACATTAAGTACTTAAAGTTGATATAGATATATATTTGGTTATAGATGATCTATCATCGACATATAGACTAGTTGTCTTGTGATTCGAAACTTATATGTGCATTAAACTGTAACTGTCTATATTAAGTAAATCATGGTACTGAAAGCTTTGAACGAAGTACAGAGCATATTGAAAGTAGTAATGTTTGCAGATAAAAAGTCTATAGAATAGACTTCATTGAATTTCTTCTTCTAGTAAATTTTCGACTTAATAGTGCTAAAGATTCTTTTCGAATAATCATTGATTCAATATTAGTTCAGAACTGTAGTTACATCGCTTAACAGAATTATTAGTGGCCGTTTCAATTGGCTAAAATTGGTTATGAATAAAGAAATTCTAATTATTCGAAATAAATGAATAGCCATGCTAGAAAAAGATTAAATTAGTTCCTATCGGTTCGGACTAACCGGTGGAAATTTTTGATTTAATCGGCTGGTTTAGTTACAGCACTCAACCTGACGATATATTGGTCCTTTTAATATATCTATCATGTAACTAGTTCTTTATTGAGAAAAACCGTCTTACTCTATATAGCTAATACTAATAACAACGGAAAAAATCTTTCATGTAGTAACTCACAATAATTGATATTAAATACTATTTAACTATTTTGTTTTGTCTGACTTTCTTCAATAAAAATATGATTCTTTTTATAAGAATTGATAAGTTTGATATTTTCCTTTTTTAAAATCATTATTTATCACACCTGCTAGGCGGCTTCTCAATTCTTATAAGACCATTACTGCAAATAAAAAGACAAAAGCTAGAAACTTTCGAGTTTATATTTCTGAATCATTAAAACCATAGGTAAGAGGAAGTGCAGATATCAGCAAAATAGTGACATTAATATCGGCACACCTTCTACTTAGGTTACATGTACTTCCAAACATCTGTACAATACAGAAGTAGCAGAAACAAAAATAAGAGACAAACAGTAGCAGGAATCCGATGACCGACTCTGTCCAATCATGATTGGAACTAGAAAAAATCGGTCATTAGATTTGATCGCCGGACTCCTGCTTCTAAGTTCTTATCGTTCTCCCGAGTTTTCCGATGAGAATTTGATGGGAATTCATGCATTTGGGCGTCGGAATTATTAATCTGGGAATCTCAATTAGCATTGCATGCAAAAAATAAAGACAATACTCCAATACAAATGAAACAAAGAAAAAACAACCATTTTCGTAGTTCTCGATTAGTCGATAGTAACCATTTTTGCAATGTAGAACGAAAGCAGAGAAATTAAGTTTTATAGCGTTTATTGAAGAATCACACCGAGTAATGATTTTTTATGATATTCTAATTTCATAGAGTTACATCTCAAACAAGCAGTATTAAGCAAAATACATACAACAAATATTAAATATTTAGAAAAAAAAGACAACAATATTCTCATTAGTTGTCATGTCCAAACAAAAAATTTCTTTTTCAATCCGTTTTACTTCTCTTTGCCTTGACAATGAGAATCACTAAAGATGATACAGATCATTATTGCATTTTTTATTAGACTGTCCATGCTGTATGTGTGGTCTTGATGTTAATTGAACTATTATTGTTTATGACTGATATACAATCATCTTGATCAATCATTAGCACAAGCTTGTTATTGCATGAGCAGATAAGTATACGATGGAAGTAAAGAATGATCAAATAATTTGAGACGAATAGACATACGACATGCAGATATTAATAAGTAACATATATTCAATATTTGCACGGTCGCCCGAGATCTACCACTCTTTATTATGTTCACAGATTTATAGTTCCCACAGTACTATCACATTTGAGTAATGACATTACTCAGCAATGCTGTATCTCTCTGCACGTTCTGTACAATAAATTATATTGACTTCTTTATATAAGCTTGACTCTGACAAAAACTAACAGAATCCTGTTGTCAGGATTGTAATATATCAATAACATTAATGATGAACTGATGGATTTGCGTTATTGGCAGAATATCCATACAGATGATTTTACTATATTGAATCAGAACGTATTATAATTATTATAAAGTGCTCTGTCAAATTGACAGACTCAATTAAACAGAATAGTTTTTAATCATTCTGTTGTATGCTACAACCATGGTAATAGATTTTTTTTTAAACAATGATTGTTCCAAAAGAACTTTCAGTACATTTGTTAGAACGAACTGATAATATGTACGTAACCATAAATACTATGTCAAATATTTACTGAAGAAAAAAAACTTGGCTAAGTCTGTTTTGTAGACTTTTATCTCTGAACCTTACAGCTTTTTGTATACCCTAAGTAGCATCATTGATTAGTCAGACAAGCTCAGTGACGAATTGACAGGAAGTGCAATGGTGGCTATCGTCCCTCCTATCCGAAATATTTTTTGATTTTTCTCACTATAATACGCCAAAAAATGAGCCGATACAACTTCTAATTAACTTCAAAATACGTTGTGTGACCATAATCGCTCCTCTTTCTCAAAACCCTAAAACCTTCATTGGAAGGACTATGACAATAGAGAACGGTTCAAATTTAGTTGATCTTTAGAGTGTTTCTAATTCTACCGCTTACATTTAAAATTGGAATTTCTTTGTTCGAAGAAGTACAACTGTACGATGAAACCATTCAACCCATTTCGACAAGGCATATCGACTCATATATTTTTCAAATAAATTCGAGCTCATCTAATGTATCTCTTCATATAGTTTATGTTACTATATGTTTTTTTTAGTCTCAACTGTAATAAAATGAATCCATATCCGAAGATCAAATACAATGAAGTTCGATGATACTATAAAACTCTGTATATCGAATACTATGTGATCTATGAACTTAATATAGTTTACAGATCAATACTAAGAAAAATGAGTGTTGTTTCAATACGATACTCTTATTTCTACTGCAATCAATGGAGTACAAAGTACAGAGTTTTAAAATCTACAATAACTGTATAATAGTAGTACGATATTGCTATATAAATTTCTAGAGTATACAACTAATTGAAAAGGATTTACCGGAAAAGAAAAATTGTTACTAAATCGTCTATTGACTGATTTTAGTATTACAGTATGCAATTACTTCATCATTGTGCTTATATGCGTTGTTTTCATTGCTGAAAAACAACTCAATAATTTAGTTTGCTGTTTTCCGAAAAGTAAGAAAAAAACAAAAGCACCTTTCTAACTTATTATACAACTGAAATTATCAATGAAATATAAAAAAAGAATTTTTTTTTTGGTCGCGCTCTATCAACACACCTATCTTTGACATCATCTAATTGATGTCTTGTATCTATGATGTGAATTATCATAATAGTAAAGATCTGTTATTTTTTAGATATATTCATTATTGTTAGTTGAATTTTGAAAAATGTTAAAAGAAAAAAGCCA
The DNA here is from genome assembly GCA_905250125.1 of Rotaria sordida. NCBI lineage: Eukaryota > Metazoa > Rotifera > Eurotatoria > Philodinida > Philodinidae > Rotaria > Rotaria sordida. The sequence goes on along the minus strand of CAJNOL010000196.1, from coordinate 184,552 downwards.
GGCATAAAAATTGATCAATAGTAGTTAATACTCATCAACAGCCTCTTCTTCATCCTAAATAAAAATAAATTTTTAAATTATAATTAATATTCTCAAGTAACTGATTACTTACAACAATTGTATCAATACCAACTTCTTCATAATCTTTTTCCAATGCTGCTAAATCTTCTCGAGCTTCACTAAATTCACCTTCTTCCATTCCTTCACCAACATACCAATGAACAAAAGCTCGTTTTGCATACATCATATCAAATTTATGATCAAGTCGAGCCCATGCCTCTATCGTAAACAAAAAAAAAATAATAATACTATTTTTTAATTCTAAATGCATTACCAGCAATTGCTGTCGTATTTGCTAGCATACATAAAGCTCTTTGCACTTTAGCAAGATCTCCACCGGGAACAACCGATGGTGGTTGATAATTTATTCCAACTTTAAAACCTGTCGGACACCAATCAACAAATTGAACCGTTCGTTTTGTTTTAATCGTTGCTATAGAAGCACTAACATCTTTTGGTACAACATCACCACGATATAACATACAGCATGCCATATATTTTCCTATCATATACAAAAAAAAATAATAATAATAATAAATTCATATGTTTGTTTTTGATTTACCATGTCGTGGATCACATTTAACCATTTGATTAGTTGGTTCAAATACTGCATTTGTAAGTTCTGCAACTGATAATACTTCATGATAGGATTTTTCAGCTATTAAAAATCAATAAATAAATATAAAATAAGAAATCAAAAAATTGTTTCTATACAAACCACTTATAATTGGTGCATAGGTTGCTAATGGAAAATGAACTCTTGGATATGGAACAAGATTAACTTGAAATTCACTAAGATCAACATTCAAAGCTCCATCAAATCGTAATGAAGCTGTAATAGATGATACAATTTGTGCTAATAATCGATTAAGATTAGTATATGTTGGTCGTTCTATATTTAAATTTCGACGACATATATCATATAAAGCTTCATTATCAACTAAGAATGCACAATCTGTATGTTCAAGTGTTGTATGAGTTGTAAGAATTGAATTATAAGGTTCAACAACAGCTGATGATATTTGTGGTGCAGGATAAATAGCAAATTCAAGTTTCGATTTTTTTCCATAGTTCACATCTAAACGTTCCATGAGAAGTGATGTAAAACCAGATCCAGTGCCTCCTAATAGAATTTATTTCATTGAATTCTTTTTTTTTTTTTTTTCATTAATAAATATTTACCTCCAAATGAATGAAAGACTAAAAATCCTTGTAAACCTGTACATTGATCTGCTATTTTACGAATACGATCAAGAACTAAATCAATTATTTCTTTACCAACTGTATAATGTCCACGTGCATAATTATTAGCTGTTTATCAATAAATAAATAAATAAATAAATAAATAAATATTCATAATTTTATATTAAGTTTTCATTTTTATACCTGCATCTTCTTTTCCAGTTATTAATTGTTCTGGATGAAATAATTGTCGATAATTACCTGTTCGAACTTCATCTAAATAAAAAGAAAATCAGTTTTATATTTTATTTTATTTTTTTATTATATAAAATTTACCGATTACTGTCGGTTCTAAATCTACCATAATTGCACGTGGCACATGTCTACCAGCACCTGTTTCATAGAAAAATGTATTAAATGAATCATCACTGTGGCCATTAGTAGTATTTAAATCCGATGGTGATAATCCATCAGGTTGAATACCATGTTCTAAACAAAATAATTCCCAACAAGCATTTCCCATTTGTACACCGGCTTGACCGATGTGAATTGAAATACATTCGCGCATTATATCTTGTTTTTCTTTTTCGCTTATCACACAAATTAGTATTGTGTATCGTTGTTAGTATCTTATATATAGTAAGAGGGAGCACACGATAAAAAAAATTTTTTTTTTTTTTTGATGACTCATGACATACAAAACAAAAGAATAGAAAAGAAGAAAAAAAGCTTTATCTAAGATCGAATCTTGTTGGGTGTGAGTTGCATTTGCACGTCTATCATAGTGTACGATAGGATGACTCATTTGCTAAGTATTTGAGATGATTCATTAGATAATAAAAATCAAGTTCATCGTATTGCAACAGAATTCTTCAATTTCATGGAGAATAATTCGTTTCGTGTTGTTATATGTAATCGGTACCAATAAAATCATTGCTTAAACAGATTGAGTCATCGCTATGACGCATACATTTCGAAATAAACAGCAATGTAAAAAAAAATCGATACTCAAAAACACGATCAGGATATGAGAATTTTTTATATTCATAAACAACTAGTTAAATATGTTAGATCAATCGTTTTAATTATTTCAATATTTGCTATCACTATGACAGATAACTATCCGTTAGTTGTTCTTTTCTTTGTATAAAAATTAATAGCTTTGTCTACGCACTATTCATTAGTCAGTAATTTTCTGATTCATGTCCTCTTTATTTTTGTGTACATATTACGCCTTTTTCAATCGATTGTGAAATAATAAGCGATAAATATAAACTTGCTATTATAGTTAGGTCGTAGTAAATCGGCAATTATTGTGAATTTCGAATTATAAAATTATCCAGTAGCGAATCTAAGATTTTGGAAAATAGGAGAAATCACAGTCATAAAATGTGTTCTGAAGACCATCAGAGATTGTATTAGATCATTTTTGGACATTTTCTACTGAGAATAATCGAAAAATATTCCAGAAGGAAGAACCGATCGCTTAGTGTCCTCCCTAAATGTGTCACTGTAATAATCAATAAATGATTTCTACACTTCACATCTCGATATGATCTTTCTTGTTAAAATGTTGATTTTAACAATGTGTATCTCTTTTTTTTCTTCTTTTGTGTGATTGTTATACAGAAATATGTTTGTAGTGATAAACGGTGTCCCATGATAACTGACGATAAGGTGTCAATGACATTTTTTATACCCTTTTCTTGACGTAGAAGGCTAAAATTTTTATCACAAACATATCTAAGCAAATTTTTTGATTTTCCAAAGTTTCAACTTTCCAATTAAAATTAGTACTGAAATGAATGAGCGTGATTGCCATACATGGTTATTTTGTGATTTTTTTCAACACTGGGACAGAATGGCGAAGTATTATTTAAGACTGCATTTATATCTAGAATTTTTCAGATTTTATTTTAAATATTCATCAATTAAGAAAATGGAAAAGATTTTTTTTTAATGATTTTGTATTGAATCTCGAACGTCACAGGACAACGTGAAGTATTAGTTTCACGGTTTATAGTATAATTATTTGATAAGCATACAGAATCAATATGAAACAGTGCTTTATTTAATAATGTAGGACAATAATTGAAACTGTGTAGTGTATATTAAAAGAGAATGTTCGTGAAAAGTGTTTGACACATTGTTACAATTAATAAAAGAATTTGCAAAATAATCGATGAAATTTTCAAAAGAAAAATGTGAAAAAAATGATCGATGAAATATCATATTAATTACAACTGATCATAGAAAACAATAGAGAACATATTTATACGCATTGAGTTTTATGATGATTTACATATTTGGAAAAAATTGTCTTATAAAGTTTCTTTGTATGAAGAATTTATAAATATAACTAATCAAAAAATAAGAATATTACAAAAATCAACTAGGAAAATTCATGTATTTCAATTTTATCCATTCGTTTCAATACTAGTTTTAGCTAGAAAGTTGAAAATTTGAAAAATTAAAAGTCTTGGTAAAATATATTTGTGATAAAAATTTCAGTCTTCTACATGAAGAAAATATATTATGAAACAAAGTACAAAGCCTTTTATTTGTTTACATTTATTGGAATAGATGTTCAGTATGTGATCCATTAGCATAGTAAATTAATCTACAACGTGTTCTCGATTATGTCTTACTCAAGATTTTCCCATTCTTTCTTAATTTCTTTACGTATTAGAACTTGTGATAAATAGTTCCATTTTATGTTTGACACGGCATTTCAGAAAAAAATCAGATGAATGAATTTTGATTTGAAATTTCGCCTATAAATAGATCTAATAAGTCGTGGAATATTCCTAAAGTTTCAGTACAAATGGATGCTTCCTTAGCGAGATATTCCGTTTTTAATATATCTCGACTTTAGAATATCCTCTCAAAATCCAGATGTTTATTGAAATTTTAGCAGCTCCCTATTGGAGCATCTATTTTGAGTGAAACGTTAGGAATATTCTACGAATCATTAGACCTATTTATAGACGAAATTTCAGATCAAAATTCATTCATCTGATTTTTTTCTACAATGCTGTGTCTTTGACCGAACACCCAGGTAAGCACTTAGTATTTTTTTATGTAATAATAAATTGGTAATTTCTTTGATGATAGGAAGATAGGAATATTGATGATTGGTGAAATTTTATATGAGTCAATTCATTTTTTTTTACAATGAATGAATTTGTATCTTTTTCCGATGATGGGAAGGTGGGGACTTTGATGATTGGTTAATTTTATTATGAGTCAATAATATTTTATCTACAGTATCTGTATGCCTTGTTTTGATGAAAATGGATTGACGTGAGATGATTATCTAAAAGAATCCAATGTTTCTCGAGCAAGTGATGGGAATGGGTTGAGAGGCACTTCTTCAGAATACACACATCCCTTCTCCCCCATTCGTTGTCGTGCCAGTTAATGTGTGCATAGGGTGTGTATTCTTGAAGAAGAACCGGTTGAGATGGAGTGACTGTCTAAAAGAGAGGAAATTTTCTACGACATGCTGCAACTTGTCTGATAAACATAGTATATGTCTTCGTATAAAAGAACAGGTTTAACTTCTTTAAAATCACATAAAAGTTGATGACCAGCGATAAGACGAAGCGTGAACGTTTGTTTGCATCGGTGAGAGAAATGGCCGAAAACCTTTTCAGTAGATAGCTTATTCTGGAGTACATTGATTATTTTTTTGCTTTGAATACAAGTGACAACAGCATTATTACGAAATTTAGGATTTAACGTATCAATATGTTTTTTAGCAAGTTCATAAAATTTTTCACGTGCAAAATCATTGATAATAGAATGAGAATAAGTAGGTTGTTGTAATATCATTGTTGATATTGCAAAAGAAAATATCGAAAACTATTTAACACGCAACGAACTTTGTTTATGAAAATGAGAGAAATTGGTAGTTAGATGATATAAAATAATCATGAACAGAGAATGAATTCTGTCTAGTTAAAATTGAACTTGATAGAAGCACCCGAAAAACCCAATTTTGTCTGTGACATATGTACAGGATTGTCAATTATTCTGATTTAGTTAGAAGATTTGTGATTTTTAGCATTTTGTCACTCTAATTTTTGTTAACATTTTAAATCGATAAAGTATGAAAAAAAAAGAGGACTACTTCATTATTTGATGGGCACAATAACAGAGAAAAACACATTGACTCTACTCGAGTTAGTTACATAATCAGAAGAAAATTGTGAATAGAAGTGGGAATACAGTCCTCTTGCTATGTTTTTAGTGAATCTTTTCAAGGAGAGATGAAGTTTTTACTATCTCCTATCTGGTTATGTCGCTAACTCAGGTCAGAGATGTTTTAAAAATACTATCGCAACTGCATGGATTTGAGTGTCTACAAGTTCAACAGTCAAAATCGTGGTGAATCTGATAGATTCAATCTAACTGTGCTAATTTAGCACAGTGACGGAAGAAATTTTCGAAGAATTTCCTGAAAACCATCGGGGCAGCGACAGATTTTCAATCACGATGGATATCTTTGGCTCGAATTCTCGAAAAATAAGATTATCAATTTCATTAGCACATTCTATGCTAAAATCGTGTGTAATTGTAAATAAAAAAAAAAGAAAGAACCTACTCTGTATTTATTCAATGTTTTCGTTGCAAGAAGATGAAATTAAGTCTTTCGTTAAAATTTTTACTCTAACCAGTAAAAACGTTAATTCTGTATCATCGTAGAAGAACTCAAAACCGATTAAATGCTCTATCATCAACAATTACAATATACTAAACATAACGGCTAATTGAATTTGATATTTTCTTCATTTTTCAACGAATTTGAAAATGATTCAACAAAAGAATTATGCTCTATTTGTAATGCACAATGGTCAATTCAAAATAATAGAATCACTGAGATATATACTAAATTAAAAACAAACAATTTAGATGAATTGAAACAAATTCGCTCATCAAAAAACAAAAAATATAGTCATGTTGCTTAGGTGCTACAGTCGACATAATCGACAATTTTAGTTGTTCATTTTCTTTTGTTGCACGTCAATTTCTAAACTAATTTATTTTCTATTATTTTCCTTATATATGTGAATGGAAGAATCTAAGATGACTAATAATATAAAAAACATGCTAGAATAAAATAATCTATCTTGAATTCTACCCTTTATTTCAATCATTTCATTTAAAAATAGTTAGCCAATGAATCAACCATCGTCTTTTCTTCGCATTCAGATTCTCAAATCGAACGGTAAATTCATATATATATGTCTATCGTCAACTTTGTTGATATGCAGGTGTATGTACACTTCCCTCCTTACATGTATTACTCTTTATCCAATGAAGCAAAGCAAGAAAAAGAAACGAAAAAAAAAAAACATCCGTCGATTTTTCTGTTCTTATAATTTCTTGAATATATCGATCGTTATTTCTTTTTCAGTGTTTAAACAATGTTGATCGAAGTAAGTACTAAAATATTATTCATCACAGGTGTATTATTATTGGTTGGGATTATATATACAAATGCATCAAGACACACACAAGATAAAACAGAAAAATTAATACAATCTATTTGTGAAAAATTATATGATGATGATTTATATTCAGAAGAGAATCAACAATGGTCAATTTTTTGTGAAAAATGGATTAAATCAATGAATCATCAACAACATAATGATATAGAAAATGAAAATGTGATAGATGGTAAGCATATAGAATAGGTCAATTGAATTGTCTGTTGAACATGTCAAGAGGTACGGTCAGAATGTCTAATATAAATAATGATTGACAATAGTAGTAACCGAAGGACATCTGTATTTGAGAATAAAGTCGCTGATTTATCGTATAGAAGAAATTGACTTTAATTTTTTTTTGTTTTAGAATCATTGATGAAAGAAAATTATCTACCACGGAAGTTTAGTTTCAGATCTGGATTTCGTAGTGGTGGTAGTAGTTCTCGTGTATCATCCCGTATTAGTCGAAGCAGTAGTAGTGGAAGCAGCAATATTCGTACTAGTGGAAGCAGCAATATTCGTACTAGTGGAAGTCGAATATCTTCCATTGCTACTCGATTTCGTAATACGCGTACCGGTGCAACCATTTCTCGTCCAACTGGTTGGTTATGGAGTCGAACTCGACATGTTTTTCTTCCAGTATCTCAACATTATTATTATCGATCTCATTCTTCGAATAATCGATATACAACACCACCTACTGGAAATGTAACTTATTATTATTATTGTACATCGAATACGAGTTCTTCAATGGAAATTCAATGTAGTTCTATTAATGATGATGGACAATGTTGTGAAGATGAAACGATTTCACAAGTTTTTTGTTGTGGTGGTAAAATTGATGATTATCTTATAGAAGATTTTAATCAAGCAACAAAAACAATAGCACGAATCTTCTATACTCTAACAGCAATAACATTATTTATACATATATTTATGAGACGATTTTATTGATAATTATTTTTTAACTGTCGGCTTTTTTTTTCATATAAGAGTTCTTACTATGATTCACTATTTCAATAATAAGGAGTAGAATTCAAACATTTCATTACATAAATTCTAAGATAAAGATGCAATAACAACATTTTTTTCTCACAATAGAAGTTTCACGTACTGTTTATTTTAAAGTAATGAATCAACAGAAGACTTTTAAATAGATATGAATAAGACTATTTGTTGAATGATTCATAATTTCTTGTCCGTCTATGTGATAAGATGCATAATTCAATCTAAGTCATGTAATATACAACGTAATTCAGCCAAATTAAATTAAATGAAAATTTTAATTTTAATCAAAAAACAAAAAAAAAAAGAAAAGTTTTACAGCAGAATTGATTGATACAAGAAAATTGAATATTGATTTTAATTTAAAAACTGATATGATGGATTCTTGTTAGTTAATATTTTATGAGCAATAAAACTACGACAACTATAATTCAATTTTTGTCCTAATCGAAGACAAAGTCATCAATCATTTTCAATACACAAGAGTATCCAAACTATTAAACATATTACAATTAATTGGATAAATGATCCAAAAACGACTCATAAACAAGGAAGAAGCAGTAGATGTTAATCAGAATTAACTACCGTTTTACACCATATTTTTTGACGATTATATATAAAAATTGCAAATTTATTGCAAGAATGATTCTCTTTTTCTCGCCTCATTTGATTTACGTATAGATGACAAATATAATTCGAATAAGGATAGTTTCTTATCGACTAATTGAAAAATATACCTTTCAGAACGTACTTAGGGCGTACCAAAAGTTCGTGGCCCGATGTTTAAAATTTTAGAAAACAGTAAATATTGAATATTTTATTATGGGAATATATAGTATCATGTCTCGTCTTTAATAATCTATAGAGCTGCTCTATCTTGGATTTAGTTCTAGCATTCTGCTAGATAAAAGATGCAGTGCTTACAG
>CAJNOL010000196.1:118881-175787 GCA_905250125.1 Rotaria sordida | reverse complement strand
TTTTTTTTTTTTGTTTCGAACATGAGCGACATGATGACATTACATCTTTGTATTGGTCTTTTCTTACGAACAAATAGTTGTGCGTATTTCACCGAGGAAACAAAAGCAAAAGTCTCTATTTGATTGGTTTTATTATTGTGGAATATAATGATGAATGTAATGCGTGCAATTTTAATTCGAGAATTTGGTATAGATTAATCTAGGTTCGAAATAATTAATTATAAGTAATTGAAATTTTTCTACAGGTGATGCTAGTGTATGTAAATTGGTAAAAGATGTACCAATACCTGATATACAATCTCGAGAAGTATATTCAAAATAATAAAATTTAATTTATGCTAGATTTAAATATTTATTTAGGTATTAATTCGTGTACATGCTGCTGGTATTAATCCAGTAGATACATATATTCGATCGGGTACATATAGTCGTCGACCTAATTTACCATATATTCCAGGACTTGATTCAGCTGGTGTTATCGAACGAGTTGGTTCTGATGTTACTAAATTTAAGGTAAAAGTTTCATAAAAGATTTCACATCTTGAATAAATATAGTATTTATATCATTTGAGAGAAATAGCTTTATAGTCTTATTTTAAACTCTCCTCAAAAAAGACAAAACATGAATCCCGAGAAGCAAAATAGAGAATTATTTTGTACAAAATTTTTTCTCGGCGAGACACAAAGTTTTGCATCTACATCGAATATTCCAATGTCATCTTTTTTTTGTTTCTTATTATAAAACAATTCATATAAAATATTTGTATTTATTTAGGCTGGTGATCGAGTTTTTACAGTAAATACAATAACAGGAACTTATGCTGAATATTGTGTTGCTCGTGCTGATTTTGTCTTTCCTTTACCATCGAATATTTCATTTGAACAAGGTTCAGCTCTTGGTGTACCTTATTTTACTGCTTATCGAGCACTTATTATTAAGTAAGAAAATAATTAAAATTTTCTTTGCTTTTTATTAGAATTTTAAAATTTTATATTTATTTTATTTTTGGTGCACTTCGATCATTAGTAACTGTCTTTTTCAATGTTGCACCAAGACGAATATTTTCTAGAAGAGCTGAACGATCACCTGAACCATCGGATGATGGAGGAGGAGGAGGAGGAGGAGGTGGTGGTGGTGGAGGTGGAGGAGAAGTTGCTTGTGATGGTGGTGGTGGTGGCGGTGGTCCTGAAAGTTTAGAATTTGTTGTTGTTGTTGTTGATGAAGGAATTGTTGATGTATAACTTAAATTAATAATTGATGTTTCCATTTGTTTTGGTACAGTTGAATTTTTTCGTTTTTCCATAGTTGGTGTTCTCACAGTTGAATTTCGTTTTTTTCGCATTGTATTTGTCCATTGTTCAAGTAAAATTTTAACATCATTTGAATATTCACCTGGTATAGCTGTAAAATTTTGTAATTCTTTAGGTATAAATTTATTATTTGAAAAATAAGGTAATTGTCGAATTTCTGTTAAAGTTAAAACAGGTTGTGCTATATCAAATAAACGTGTTAACATTTGTCGTGCATCAGGATCTCTTCCACAATCATGCCAATGTTTTGGTGTTAAACCACGTAATTGTTCACCTAATTCATATCCAGTTAACATTTCAAATACAATACCACCAAAACAAAATATTTCACATGCTTGTGCTCGTGTCACACCATCAGGAAGTATTAATGATGATGTTGCACGTTTAATTAATGAATAAATGCGTGAACGTTGTTCTATAAATTGATATTCATATGAACCTATTTGAATACATGAACCAGATACAACAATATTTCCACTATGCAAATCTACAATAGGTGGCATTGATTTTGATTGAAGAAAAAGAAGACCTTCAAGTAATTGACGAGAATATAAACGAACACGTTCAAGTGATAAACCTGAACTTCGATAAGAATATTTACCCTAGAACGAAAAAAACAAAAAATAAAAGTTTATATATATATATATATATAAAAGAGAAATCTAAGAAATAAATACATGAAAATTAGCTGTTGGTACAACACCATGTAATAAATCTTTTAATGAACCTAAACGTTGATATTGTTTAACAGTAACAATTAATTTTTGTGTATATAAAATATTAATTTTTATAATTGATTCAATATATGGATGATATAAACGACTAAAAAGATTATTTAATGTTCGAAAATATGTTGTAATACTTTCTTCATCATTTAAATAATTTAATCGATCAGATTTTGGTTGAATTGTTAAAAGATGTGATGCAGTATTTGATGGCAAATTACTTGTTTTTGATATTGGTGTTATAAGAAACCAATTTTTTTCAGGATCAGAACCAAGTTGAGATAAATGAGAATGAAATATATATTCACCAGTTGTTCGTATATAAAAATGACATGTTAATAATGCTGCATTTTCTTGTGTTCGTGCACGTTCAATACGTGGTTGTGAAAGACGATAAAGTAATGGTGTTTCATCTGATGGTAAAGAATTTTGTAAATAATTATTTGGACGTCGTTTTCTTAAATACCAACAAATAATAAATATAATTATAATAGCAAATAGAATAACTGAAATAGTTATAAGAGCGATTAACAGAGCATCATGGTCATTCATGATATGATGTTTAGATGTTATAATAATAAATATAACAAAAACAAAATAGTTAAAGATAAGAATAAAACCAAACAAAACACATTTATCATCATTTCTTTGCATTTATATATTTTTGTTTTCTCTTAATGTGATAGAGGACACGCAAAACCAAATGAAACAGTTTTAATTCATGGAGCTAGTGGTGGAGTAAGTAACCAAGAAAAAAAAAGAAATAAATTCTTTAAATTATTGTTTTCTTTATTTTTTTGCTAAAAGGTTGGTATTGCTGCTGTACAATTAGCTAAAGCATTTGGTTTACGTGTTGTTGGTACAGCATCAACTGAACAAGGTTTACAAGCTATACGTGATCAAGGTGCTGATTTGGTTTTCAATCATAAACAAGAAGGATATTTAAAAGAAATTGCTGTATAATTTTTCTCAACACATGTTATTTTGCTACGGATAAAAATAATATATATTTTTATTGTATTTTAGAATGCTACAGCCAGTAGTGAAGGAATTGATTTAATACTTGAAATGTTAGCAAATGTTAATTTAAATGCTGATTTACAACTACTCAAATCTGGTGTTGGACGAGTAGTTGTTATTGGTAATCGAGGTACAATTGATATTAATCCTCGACTTCTAATGGCTAAAGAAACAAGTATATGTGGTGTTACTTTATTTAGTTCAAGTGAAGTAAGTAATTATATAACATATGATACAAAAGTCATACGAATGTATCCTTTATTTTATAAGTCTCATTTAATTATGAGTATATCATAAAAATAAAATATTTTTTTCGATGTATATTTCCGAATGACTTTTGTATTCATAATTTTACATTACATATTATTTCTTAATATTAATCATATTAAAATAGGAGGAATTTCAAATGATTAATGCTTATTTACAACATGGTCTTAAATATGGTTATATAAAACCAAAACTTGGTCGAATTTATCCATTAGAAGAAGCAGCACAAGCTCAAACTGATGTTATTTCTAATAGTGGTACATATGGAAGACTGACATTAAGAATTTAATATGTTTTGATTTACATAAACTTTCTAATGTTCTTTTTAAAAAAAGAAACATTCCTTGTTTTTTTTTATGTGGATAACAATTATATACATGATGTGTAATTTTAGCTTGTTTTAATCAGTAGTTCTATAATAAAAAGACATTTTATTTTTTAGTTTTTTTTGCACTCACTATAAATCATACTTTTTCATCGACGAAAGAAAATCGAATTTTTAATTTGTATAATCTGATGAAGATAATGCGATTGCAAGAAATACTTATATTTCACAGCACGGTCAGAAAATCTATTATCTGATCCAAAACAACCGGCACGTTGCCATTTTTCGAATAATTTTTGATAGGAATGAGATGGAGAGCTGTAATTTTCGCTATTCCAAAGAGCAGGGCCTGGACACCAATTCGATATAAAAATTAACGGGATAGCATTATACTAAGATACGGTTAATCAGCTAGACTTTTCTCTAACTTCGTCAATCTCATAAATTCCAAGATATATTTCTTGTTCAGAAGTGGGCTCGGTAGCCCCTATCATGCTGTATAAACCTACGCAAGCCGCAGGTTTCTATCATTTATTGCTTGAACAAGACATCAATTTTACTGGAAAGAACAGCATCACATTTTTATATGTTCTTATTTCTTGTGAGAACGTGAAAAATACACAGCAAAATAGGTTATCGAAAAACCAATTTTATACTAAATGAAAACCCGTCAAAAATGGAATCTAACAGTATTAAATGGTAAGGATTCTACAAAACTTTTTACATCAAACATAACAAATTTCTAGAAATGTCCGTTATTTTAGTATGAAAAAAATTTCTTTCATGAGGTAGTTCAAAATTGTGGTCTCTAGAGGATAATACTGCAGAAATTTCTAGAAATTTGTTATGTTCGATAAAAAAAGTGTTGTAAAACCCTTACCATTTAATAACTGGTATATCCCATTTTTGACGGACTTTCATTTGGTATAGAATTTATTATTGACTCTATTTGAAATCGCAGCATTATCCTCCTAAAAAAATATTTTTACACACCCTGTATATGGGTAAATCCGTGGGATTTCTACCACTTTTTGAAAGAAGGATATTCTATGGCAGTGTCCTTAAAGAAAGTTTTGTTTTAGATTTTGATAGTGTTGCTAGACGGGTCATAGTCGAAAATGGTCTGAGATAACAATTAAAACATTTTTGGCTGTATAAAGTATGGAGAACCACATCATATTTTAGGAACACTCTACAAGTATAAAGGGTATCTTATAATAACTAATGATAAATTGTTAATGATATCTTTCCTACTTTCTCTTGACATAGAGACCTGAAATTTTTATCACATATATATCTGATAAAGATCTTCTAGTTCTGAAAGCTACAGCTCTCTAGCTAAAGCTAGTGACGAGGTACATCATTTTTTGTAGTCAAGTTTTGCAGTAGTTTCACAGTAAAAATATGCAAAAATCAAGTACGAAACTTTATACATTTCAGTCTTGTCGATGTATTTCACCACTTGTTTTAGCTAGAGAGCTGAAACTTTCAGAAATAAAAGATCTTAATAAAATGTGTGTGAAGTGTTCCTAAAAACTGATGCAGTTCTCCACACTTTATATGTCCAAAAACGTTTTAATTATTACCTCAGATCATTTTCGACTATGACCCGTCAAACTAGACTATTAAAATCGAAAAAGAAATTTTTCTAGAAAAGTGGTAGAAACCCCACGGATTCACTCATATATTTTCATTAGCATGAAACCCTACTTATTCATAAGATTTTCAGCTATACTAAAATTTGGTAGTTCGAGTTAAAGACTCATTTTATTGGTTAAATCAGAAACACTCTTGTCAAGACGAAATAAACTATCTTGTGATGTTCGACGTAGTTGATACCCTATTTTGCTGTACATTTTTCACGTTCTCAGAAGAAATAAGAACATATAAAAATGTGATGCTGTTCTTTCCAGTAAAACTGATATCCTGTTCAAGCAATAAATGATAGAAATCTACGGCTTGCATAGGTTTATACAGCATGATCGGGGCTACCGAGCCCACTTCTGAACAAGAAATATATCCTGAAATTTATGAGATTGACGAAGTTGGAGAAAAGTCTAGCTGATTAACTGTACCTTAATATGATGCTATCCCGTTAGTTTTTATATCGAATTGGTGTCTAGGCCCTGGTCTTTCGAATAGCGAAAACCGCAGTTCTCCATCTCGTTCCTATCAAAAATTATTCGAAAAATGGCAACGTGCCTTTTATTTTGGATCGGATAATAGATAAAAGAATGATGGAATATCTTACATGTAGTTTAAATTATTGCATATATGTTAATGTTAAAGTTCTATTTTTTTAAATTGTATTTGTACAATATTTTCTTTTATGTTCTCTATTTATGATTTTTTTGCAAAAACATATGCATAAGTTAGTGAGTATACTTTTATTTGTAACAATATGTCCACTAATATTGCTTGAGAACTAACATTTTCCTTTATTCTTTTCTCTCAATTATAATATTTTCAATCTGTTTTTCTTCATGTTTTATTTCAATAATTAACGTTCATTTATCTGAGGAAAATAGTCTTTTACAGGTTTAATACATTTATATCTATCAATTAGATCTAAAGAAGCCAGTTTTGCGCAATTGATTCGTGTTGCATGTCTTGTGAAATTTTCTGTAATCTTTTTCATTACTTCATAAAGGACAATAAGATGAACAGTATTCGGCAAAAACACTTCTGTATGAAGTAGAAATTGTTCCACATAATCATCATGAGCTTGAACAAGACTAAGTCGAGTAAGATGCGGATATTTAATGATTGATAAATTTTGATTGTCGTTCTTCGATTTTCTATATAATTTATTCTTCTGCGGTTTTTTATTATTTACATTTAATTTCTTCATAAATGGAAATGATTGAGCAATCTGAAGAAAAAATTCATATTCAAATGGACGTTCATCAAATAACGATACTGTATGAACATTTTTAAATAATCCACCTGGAAAATTATTTGAAATATTATCATAATAATTCATTCGATATGGATATGAATAAATATGACAATAACTATATTGTTTTTCTTGAAAATAATCAACACAAGAAATAATTTGATTATCTTTAAAATCTTTGAATGTATATTGAATATTTTCATTTGAAGGTATATTAATTTGATCAGGACAACGATTAAATAAACGAATATTAAATGTAAATTTATTTAATCTTGGCATATGATTGATAATATCTTCTTTGAAATCGTTTCCATTAATGAATCCTTTATTACGATACACCACAAGTTGTAAATCAAGTTTTTCTAAATTCAACATTCGATGTAGAAGTGGTACAATTAATTCATCATAGCGATATATATCCGTATCAGAATATAACGAAAAACATCTTAGATTAGGTAATTTTTCCTAGAAAAGATAAAAGAAAATTGAATTTATTGGATACTAATTAGAAATAGTTAACCCCTGTATGAATTGTTGAACTGGTACGTTCAATGCTCATAATATTAACATGAAATATATGAAGTTGATTAAAACGTCCATCAAGTAAATAAAACAAATCAGTGAAATAAGTTACACGAATACGCAATTCTAACAAATTAGAAGAAATAACACTTGGAGATGGCATGTCAAATGAAAATTGTTGATGCCACATTGAAGATGGACCGAAAGTTGAATATTGTAAATTGTTGAACATAGTAAAGATTTGTGTGAATATAATCTTATTGACATCTTTTTTTAAAATTGAAATATGTTTTTCATCTTTACTAATATCAATAACAAGTGATGATATTTGTCTTTTGTTTAAACGAGTAAATACAATATCATCTAAATAAAAAATCAGTTTTAACAAACAAATTAACTATTTTCAATATTGATCGAATCATATTATTGATTTCTTTTTTTCAATTTATTTCAAACTAATAATACAACATACAAATTCATACTTGAATTTCTAAATGATTTTATTCGACTCAATTATACAAATAAAATAAAATGAATTCTATTTGAAGTTTTATCTACTGCTTATTTATTTACAATTAAAATGACTTACCATTAAAAAGAGATATAGCTTTTTCTACATCAATACCATATAAACCAAGTCCATGTAGGTTAGGATAATTTATAGCAAGAAGAATACGTTCCATAGATGTTGATTCAAGATTAAGCCATTTGATTTTATGATGAATTTCAGGTAAAATTTGTAAACAAAATCGATCAAGCATTGGATCAGGTAATGAAGAGATACGTTTATCCATGAAATATAATGTTAAATGATTTGTAAAAATTGAATCATATGCAATTGTATTGAGTCGTTTATTAACACCAATTAAAGAATCAAGTACTTCGACATTGTGCAAATTTTTCAGAATAATTAGAAGAATTTCGTCAGGTAAATTATTCAATTGAATAAATGAATATTTCATGTTTATCTATACCTATATCTATTCTATTTACTTTCTAAACATAGACATACTTATATGTCTTGTTTGACCTATATCGTCAATGAAAATAATGATACATTGTTGTATAACTCAAATTGACGATGAATGATTGGATAATTGTTTAAATGATATTTTTCTTTTGTTTTTTGTAGCTAATGTTGTTTACTTTTTTTTTTGTTTTTTCGTATTCACTTTTGCATTTTGTATGCAAAAGATGTTGTTTTTTAACAATGAATTCATTTACTCGAATTAGATTTTCATCAGAATAAAATAAATCTCAATGGTTTTCTTGAAAAATTTTTTCTCTTTGTCACGACGAAGTCATATTACCTGGTTATTCTTCATGCGATCTTTTCATTTCATTAATTTATGATTATAAATTTTTAAAATAAAATTTCAACTTTATTTGTATAGTATTTTATAATTATAATTATATCTATCATAAGCTGCTAGCTATCTGCAATGGTTTTTGTTCAGTGATATTTGACTTTCTTGAAACTTTTTCCTTTGATAACTAGTTTTTTTTTTCGGCATAGAAATTTTTCGAAATTATTCTCTTCAAAGTTTTTTTTTTTCTTTGAGATTTGGATACAATACCATGAAATTTAATATTTACTTATATGAGTTTTTTTATTTATTGAATTCGATTAAATTCACTGTAAAATGATTAGATTGTTGGATTCTCCTCTTTAAAATGGAATATCAACGATCTTTCTTCTTAAAGATATTAATGAATAGATCAACAGTCTACGATAATGAACTGTCTTCGTCGTTATTAAGGCTAATTTTCTTAGTTACGACGACCAGCTAATTTTTTGTCGCTAATTATGACGCTCTAATAAAATACAAGCAAAAAATTACTTTTGGAGAGAAAGAAGAATTTTCATATCTTCTTTTAGAAATAGAGGGGAATGTCTCGAACATTTTTTTTTTTGAGTGTATCTAACTCTCTCATAATCTAAAAATTTGTGGGAAAGGAATCTTCATTTATCAAGACAGAGAACTTGGAAAAAAGATATTTAACGTCGTTAGAAAAAGTTGTCCCTAATTACAAAGATAGCTTATTTGGTTTCTGACGACAATAATAAGCTAACTTTTAGTTCTAATATTTCTTACTTATTGAGTTTTATCGTCTTGATAGAAGAAATTAAATAATATTTCCTTTGAAACGCTGAAATTTTCTGATAGTGACGAGAGACTGTATAATAGAGTTTTAGAATCCACTTAAATATTTGTTTTCACCTCTTTAGTGCTAAAGTGGTGGACATAAATTTAAGACACTTTTAGTTTTTTTGCACTTTTTTACCTAACGATTTTGTTCAAACTATGCGAGTCATTTATCAATCGATGCAGAATTTTGTGATCTACATTTTGAAAAAAAAGTTTTGATCCATCATCAAATTACAGTAGTTTAAGAACTGGATTTTGATTGGTCACAGTGAAAAATATTGTTTCGAAATGAGTAGAATCAGTGGCGTAACCAGGATTTTTAGACCATTGGGCAAACTTCTATTGAGTCAAAGCCAAAATGACGGGCAAAGGTGGGCAAAGCTTTTATTGATGGGCAAAATGCACTCGTTGTTTCGCCTTCAATATGTTCACAATGAACTTTATCATCAGCATTGATACGTCGTTTTAACAATGCAATACAGTTGGAACAGAATAAGAATCAGTTATATTTATAATTGTTCTCACATCGTCTGTTGCTTTGTCTCTTCACTCTAAAAAAATAGATATTCTCGGGAATCGACGAAAAAATGTTTCTGATAGCAACAATCTCGGAAACCGAAAAAAGTTTTCGAAGTTCGAAAATCTTTGAAAGAGGGTGTGGGTGTGACTTCGTTTAAGTAAAATGTTTACACATCCACCTACGCCCTATAACGGACATTAATCATAGACGAAAAGGTAGAATGGACGATCCTTAATTCGTTGTCCGTATATCTTTCTATATATGTTTCAATAGTGAATTTTTATTTTCAATGAATTTCTCGAATCATATACTGTTTAGTTAACCTTCATATTTTTTGTAAATAAGAGAAACACATTTTCTCGAGGATCTGGTGCAATTTTGAAGTAAAAATAGTATTCGTCAGGAACTAACATTTTAATTTCATATTGTAGATCAAAGAAAATCAAGACTGCATTTTGGTTAAAAAAGAAAATGAAACATTTATATCTCATGAGCAATCCAAGAAAAGATAACTAAACTTGTTGAATGATCAACATTTACTGTTAATAATGATCACAGAAATTAAGAAGATCTTAGCTATTTCCAAATGAAAAGATTATTCTCTAATGCATGATAATTTATAGATGTTCCTATCTACAATAAAAAAAAAAAATTGAACATTATTTGAAACAATTACAATGTAAGAGATTTATCATAACTATCTAAATGATGCTATTATCTTGTTACAATAGAAGATAATATATTCTTGCAGTGTTCGATGTTATCAAAATATAGAATCTTTCTTCAATTAAAACAAATAACAATTTGACGTTTTATTTAGTATTCTTTAGAGACAAGAACACTAAATGATAAATTGATTGATACTAAAACAAAATCGTAACATCGATCAAGCATGAGACACTTTATTTTGATCAGATCACTTTCATGTAGTCTACTTTCGGTCATTGAATTACTTCGAAAAATATTCTCAAACACAAACTATTCAAAAAAATGACACCGAAAAATGTACATATTCAAATGAGCAAGTTACCTGTTAATATTCATATTGAAAAGAGTAAATCTTGATAGAGAAAAGTTTTACTGATTTTAGAAAACATATGAATAGCACGGCTCTTGTGGCGCAATTGGTTAGCGCGTTCGGCTGTTAACCGGAAGGCTGGTGGTTCGAGCCCACCCAGGAGCGTAAAATTTTGTTTTTTTTTAATATGAAAGAAAAAAGTTAAATTTATTCAAAAATTGAGTACTTCTCTTACGTAGAAAACAATGCGAACTTTTCGGAAAAAGGAATTTCAAAAATATTAATATAGAGATTTTGTTAGAGAGCTTTACTAAACCATGTAAAAATCTCAAAAACTAAGTTTAAATAGTCTTTTCAGAATAGCAGAAAACGAAAACATTTACCGATTCAATTAGAAAGAATCAAACAAAAGAATATAGAATATACGTATCTAATGATTTTATTAGAGTGGCAGAATGGAAGAAAATATTTCAAAAGTTATTTTCTTTCATTTCTTTCTATTCTGTGATTTGCACATGATGAATAAAGATAATATTGTTATAGCTTCTTCTTTTTTTCGTATTAAAAAATCAAAAATTTACGCTCCTGGGTGGGCTCGAACCACCAGCCTTCCGGTTAACAGCCGAACGCGCTAACCAATTGCGCCACAAGAGCTGTACTATTCACTTGTTTTCTAGAATCAGTGAAATCTATATCGATGAGGATTTACTAATTTAAGAAAAAAAGAAAATTATGATGTGTTTCTTGTCGTACGATAGCATCATAAAATACGTGTGAAACAAAATGTGTACGAAAGAGAGAAAAATATAAAACAAGTTACCAGTTTTCTCATAGGAAACCATAATGAACAATAAAACTAATGACTCGTCCAAAATTATAGAATTTTTTTTTCAGTCTTAAGAAGAGTTTCTATGTAATATCTTCCCCTCGTGATTGTAATGATGAAAACATCAATAATCAAACATAAGAGAAGAGTACTTTTTTTTCGAGAAAAAAACAACGACAATATTATCCGACTAATGAAATTTTATAGTTCACACTGATGACTTGGATAATATTTTTTTCTTAGAGATTGAATTTCTAATTCATTGAAATATAACGAATTTTTAAATATCTAAGAGTAAATCTACATAATGGGAAAACAATATTGCCGTTTTAAAGACTTGGAGATGTCATTTATTTTTAATGAACAGCTGTACGCTGAAGAAAAAAGTGACTATAAATTTTGTTCGTACTTTAAGGATTTAAATGATAATCATAAATTGAGAGTTATAACTCATTGAAAAGGTTCGAGTCATTTTTCAGCTCTGTATGAAAGGGTAGAAAGTCAAAAAAAGAAGCTACAATACACTCGAATTAACTTGCCGTATGCTGTTCCTTTAAATTGTATCCGAAAAAAAAGTAAATTTGTTCTGAATACAGTGACGTCAAAAGTCTCTCATCACTTTTTTGTTTTAGCTCGCGTTTCAGAACTACATGACACAGATTCAATTTTGTTTTTTTCTTCAGATAACGAAGCTCAAGTACTATATGCATGTGTATGTTTGAAACTAATAATCCTTGAATATAAAATACAGAAAAAAAACAAACTTCAGTACTAAGTATTATCGTTATGAGTTTTAGTAGGATGCAAGTAATGCAAAAATCGAGTAAGATTCTTTATGATATTTTTACATGGTTCGATAGATTTCGACGAGCTCTACAAAACTGTCTATATTGAAACTTTTAAAACTCCTTTTTCAGGACGAAAATCTACAGAAGACTCACATTTTTATATATATTTTTTTTGTATGAAAAAGAGCTGTGGATTTTTCATATAAAACAGATAAAACATGCGAGATTTCGTAAATTTTTGTCCTGAAAAAGGGTTTAAAAAGATTTCAGTACAGACAGTTTTGTAGAGCTCGTTGAGATCTATCGAACCATGTAAAAATATCAAAAGAATCTTACTGGATTTTTGCATTACTCGCATCTTACTAAAACTCATAACGATAATACTTAGTACTGAAGTTTGTTTTTTTCTGTATTTCACATTAAAGGGTTATTAATTTTAAATATACATATAAATATAGTACTTGAGCTTCGTTATCCGAAGAAAACAACAAAATTGAATCTGTGTCATGTAGTTCTGAAACGCGAGCTAAAATAAAAAAGTGGTGAAAGACTTTTGATGTGCACTGTAGTACAAGATCAGGAGCTGAAATTTTGATTATCAATAGAGCTTTCTGTTTTAAAACTACTATGTAAATTTGAACCAAATTGAACATCTCATTGAAGAGTTATACAATGGACAATCTTTATTTTTTCATCAGTTTGTTATTGAAAGGATTCTCTTTCTTTTTGTATAGCCTATGCACCACTAGATCTATGACAGAGACAGAGCTAGAATTAAGTTCGTGTCACTCTACACGAAAATACATAAGTATCTGTTAAACATTATGGACGTCGAACGAAGAAACGACTAAGAAATGATATTTAAATCAGTTATATATTTTGATAAAGCATCAAATGCTGTACAAAATAGACTAATTATATCGTTTTCTTTGTGCTCTTTCATAGTCGAAAAATTTTTATTTCTTTATACATGTCAGCAAAAAAACAAATAAAGTTTTATTTTTGTAATGTATCTCGTATAACTCAGCGACAGTATGAACTAGAGACCTGAAATTTTGTGTCACAGTCGAATGTTCAAAGAGGAATAACATATAAAAATATTATTCAAATCGATCGAGAGAAACATAAGTTATTAGCTAAATACAGCTAAAATCTCAATCAAAAAGTATCCATTCTCTCAATATTCGTCCATTGAAAAGCTTTTGTAAGACATATCATGATGAGCATTCTCAGAAGAAAAAAAAATCGAGTGAATATAACTCAACTTTATTTTAATTTCAATAGAAATGAATGATGCATCAGACTGAATGTCAAAATTTGAATAGGACGTTTTATTCAGCTACATTGCGCAAAACAAGCAAAGCTTTACATATTTTTGGTTCAGTTTTAATATGTTTTCGTCAAAAATAAAAACACTTAATTGGAGTGAACTTCACTGTGCATCACAAGAAGAATGTACTTACAAAGGAACCCATCTGACTGATAATATTCTTTCATCTCGAGTTACTGAACTTTCAGCCTATTGCAGAGTATCACGAGAAAAACCAGAACAAGGAATTAAATCATCCTCCAAAGAGCCATGAGAACTTTTGTTGAAGAGAATTGAAGACCGAAACTCTTAGTCGCGATTTTGTCACGAATTCTTTGAGGATTTTTATCTGCACTGAAAGTCTTACCTATGAGCTTCAACAGAGATTATCAGTCGGATGGATTCCCTTGTTAATCATACTCCTAAATGCACTCTGTCATGTTGTTATATATGTACAAAACTAGGAAAAAAAATGTTGCATTGTTCTGAAAAAACAACTCTTAAAAATTGGTCATTGTGAAGCCTTGCAGTATTATTTGTCTAATATTTCTGCTTAAAAAAACATTTAGATGGACATTTATTCTGATACATCCGTTATATTCTTAGTATTTTGTCAACTT
This sequence comes from Rotaria sordida, assembly GCA_905250125.1. Taxonomy (NCBI): domain Eukaryota; kingdom Metazoa; phylum Rotifera; class Eurotatoria; order Philodinida; family Philodinidae; genus Rotaria; species Rotaria sordida. The sequence continues at coordinate 161,490 of CAJNOL010000196.1, read as the reverse complement.
TTAACAGAAACTGAAAAATTTTTCAATGATGAGTAAGCAATTTCGATCGGTAATAATCATATTAGAAAAAATTTTATTCTATAGTTATCAATAAAGTAGAATTATGAACATAAATTAGAGATTCTTTTAAATCATTACTATTCTACCATAAAAATAAAGAAAAGCCCAAAAAAAAAATTTACGCTCCTGGGTGGGCTCGAACCACCAGCCTTCCGGTTAACAGCCGAACGCGCTAACCAATTGCGCCACAAGAGCTGTGCTATTCATTTTTTTTCCATATAGTCATCAGTTTTATCAAGATTAATCCAGAATAAATATAAATGAAGCAAAACTTTTTGTTCGAATATATCATCTTTTCATTGATAGATGTCAACAATTATTCAAGTTATCTTTTCATCATCTAAGATTGTCTATGTCATTTCATTAGATACTATTTATATTACTGCCGTCACTTTTATTAACAATTAATCATCACTTTACAAAAGAAAACATATATCATATGATATGCAAGTAAAATTATTTTTATTTGATTTCCATATATTTTTGAGAAGATATGAAAACAGAGTGATGTCATAATACCGATACGAGGTGTATCCATATCTCGAAGTTAATATACTCAAACAGATATTCAATTGAACTGTTCACTAAGATAAAAAGCAAGTTACTCGGAAGAACAATATCTTTCGTTACCCAAAAGTGAACTATACATTCTCAGAATCGAAGAATTTGAGTTCCAGAAACTTCTCTTCATTCATATCTTAGGCGGCACACTAATGAAGCAATAGGATGCAATTGATTTCTCATGAGATCTTCCTATTCTAATGGTTAATATGGACAGACTGACACAGAGTACACTAGAAATCTGTTTTATTCTATCTGTATACTGTGACATATATCTGGTATTTGTCTTTATTCAAGAAGCGGAAGACTGATTAACTAATATGATATAATTGAAAATATATACAAAGACCATATCGTTCCTTATTTCTATCCATGATAGAAAGATGATGTCTATCATCCTTCTCTGTTTTATGATTAGTTTATAGTTTATTAATTAAATATCTGAAATAAGTAAAGTTTCGTATTATTTCACAAAAAACCTCCATTACAAGAAAAATAAAATACATGTAAATAGTACAGCTATGAATACAACTATTGTGAATACAAATGTGAAATAATTTTACATGTTATTCTTCTCTGTACTCACACTACAACGGATCAAGAGAGACTATTTAGTTTATTTTGAATACATCGTTTTGAATATAAATAAACTGATTAATGTAAAACTTCAACTGAAATTTTTTTAATAATTATTATACTCAAAAACAAAAACATATAGTGACGGATAATAAGTTTAGAGCATTTATCTTCGAGTTTATTAAGCCTGATAGAGAATTCTTTCAGCTACATCACAAATGCTCTAAACTTTTGTTCGCCGTTATATTACATATATTGGATAACGAGATGCTTACGGCAAATTAACTCCATTTTTCTCAACTTTAAAGATATATTGTGTATATTTTGAATAACGAAATCATTAATTCATTAAGTAAAACTTTGTATGCAGAAGTGGGATATGCGTTAGCTGATTATTTTGCACGGTATTATGACCTTTAGCTCTCGATATCGACTGTAATGAAATTGAGACATCTATGTAAAAAACAACTTTTCATTATGTCATTATCTATCTCATCATATAAAAATAAAGTTCTATCATTATCATCACATAATAAGTTGAATTTCTTTTCAAAATTACCCAATTGAATTAGTAGGGATAAGAATAACATATTTGAAATGCTATTCATCATTCAACTATTCATATAATTTGATGACAATGTTCGAAAAGCATAATTGTTATAAATTAAATAATTGAATTTGAAAAAATTAAAATTGTTTTTCATTATCAATAGGAAAATTTTCATCATATAATTATCTTTCACTTTATATTAATATATCCTCTAATGAAAAGAATATCTTAATTATAGTGTATCAATCAATGCAAGAAGATTACAAATGACAGGTTTTTCGTAACTACTTGCTGTTGTAATATTCTTCTTTTTCTATCATTCGTACTGTTATTCTTATCGATTCAACTGTGTAGTTTTTATTTTTACTTTTTTCTTTCTTAATGTAGTTTATTTAAATCAATGCACAAATTGTTAATGACATACAGCTCAAATAACAATCAATTATTTCGATTAAGTTTCATTTGTTTATATTTTGTAATGAAATATATGGGAAGAAACAAACATTAATAGAGAAATTCTTCAATAAACATCTTATATTCTGCTTCACAGATTAAAACAGAAAAATCTGTATCTTATGTTCGATGAAGTAGAAAGAGAAGTCAACTTTCTTATAAACAATAACACATTTAGAATTGCATATATTTGATAGTTCGATTATAAATAAAGAATACTGTATGTCTGATTTTGACAAATGTCAATATCTCTTCGCATTTTCCCTCTCTTTTGTTGACATTCACATCATTAGTATTTGTCTCGAGTTTCTTTTTTTTTCTAAACTTTAACTAATTCTATTCATATTATTGTATCAATAAGAGATTTTTTTACTGAATCAATAAATAAGAACAATTGTACAAAAATAGAATATAATTATCAGAATGACCCGTCAGTCTGATATTTTTTCTAACTGCTAAAATGTTTCCGAATGTTATATATATATGTCGTGCCGAAGTTACACTCTTTGCCGAAGTTGTAACTTCGGCAAAAATTTTGTCGAAGTTGTTAACAACTTCGACAAACATTATATTGTCGAAGTTATAACTTCGACAAAAATGTCCGTCGAAGTTGTAACTTCGACAAAATTTTTGCCAAAGTTACAACTTCGACAAAGAGTGTAACTTCGACACGACATATATATATATGTGCGTGTGTTCATGATCTGTCATATCATCTTATAGATATTACATACGCCAGTTTTTATTCTTGACATTCTCTCAGAGACGACACATCTAAAATACAAATCTTATTTGTATTTGACTTCCGTCTAACAGTTAAATAGGATAGAAGAACGTTCTTTTTTTTTCTGACATGTCACTGTGTTGCCACTTTGCTATTTTTTCGAAACTGAGAATATACGTATTTGCATCTTTATTATATCTGTATATGTAGATATTCTCTTGGAAAGAAAGCAGTTAGATTTGATATTTTTGACAAGTCATTACTATAGATTAATATTCTTACCCAAGTAATTATATATTCTGATAGCTTGCGGAGTTGTCAGCAACCTTATATATGTGCGTTTTGAATTGCACCCGTTCGCTAAACCAGAAACTCGAGCACAGCGAACACATCCTGATCATCAAATCATCCTTGGAAAATGCATTTTTGATTTCTTTTCCATTCATTTTTTTCCAATTTTTTTAAATATAGAAACTAGATATTACAAAAGTAAGTATATATTCTAAAAGTGCATGAAATTCTCTATCATTCTATGCGTATACCCATTATTATTCATACATTTTATTTAATAATTAGATAACCATTCGTCAATGTTGTATAGTTGAAAGTGAAGGCGACAGACAGCACATTAGTAAAATGCAAATATTTGTCATCAACTAATGGAAAATCAATATTGGCAAATGTACAAGCTGATAGAGAGTTTTATGCGCTTTCAGAATATATACTTACTTTTGTAGTAGTAGCTTGTTCCTATATTACAATAAAGATGAAAAACTAAATGAATGTAGAACAAAAAATAAATAAATTTTCGGAGAATTTAATGATGAAGGTGTCTTCGCCGTGCTTGAACTTTTATTTTAACAAACACATATATAGGATGGTAGAAAATTCCATTCGCTATCAGAATATTTAGTTACTTTTGTAAAAATATTAATTTATAATAATGATATGTTAATAATATTAAACCGAATTATTTTTTTTCAAAGAATATAGATATCAATGTGTTTCGAATAAAGTTTCTTTGAATATTACATTATAGAGAAAAAGATTCACTTTTTAGATTAAGCTATAAATTTATTGCGATAAAATACGACAACATATAGACGAGATACAAAATTTTCTATTATATTAAGAAAAAAAAGCATAAGGTAAGTGTCATTTTTACTCATACGACAGAACTGAGATGAACAAAAGTATACATGAAAAAAAATGATAGACATGAGTAACGGAATGCAAGTAAAAAGAACAATAAATTTTGTTTTTTATTTGAGACGATCTACAATAAATTAAAGCCAAAGAATTGAGAAAAAAAAGAAGCCGACAATCAACCATCATTTTATTGATCCATCGATAGATGAATCAAGTATCATAAATATAGCTTATTCTTTTTTTTACGTTGTAGTCATATTTTTAGAATATATTACTATTCAAAAAAACAAAATCTGTTAGCTCAATCCCTACGAGAGTAAAATGTGAAATATAATGGAACAGTTGGTATTGTAAAAAAGGAAATTACTCAATATATGCTTCAGTCTATGAGTTCCTATCTAATGTTAATGCAAGATATTAATTGCAATATATTGAATTATAATAATCTCGCAGTATTGTTTGTGAGGGGGAGGATGCAAATTTCTACTCAAATCTAGAATATGTAAGTACTAGAGTAAATAAGAAAATGAAAACAATTAGATTTATATCTTCATGAATAACGATTAATACGGTATATATGTGAAGATTTTTATTGCTTATTATTCTCTGAAGAAATAATTAGATCAAAAATATTTCCGAGTTCTAAATGTTATTATGAATTATCTTTAATACAAGTAACGAATGATAAAAGTCAGAAATATTTTACTTTCTTTTTTTTTAATATGTTTTTTTCGAATTAACAATCCACTTATAAAATAGACTAAAGATTTTTTTTATTTCGATTTTCAAAAGATTTTTATGCAATATCTGTTGATATGTGAAGAATTATGAGTTGAACAAAAAGAATAAGGTGAGCTTAAATATTAAAAATCTATTTTAGTTTATAAGTAATTATATCCAATGATAGAAAGAAAATTCTAATATAAAATATCGCGATATACTATAGGAGAAAAAATATAACCCATTTGCCATAATTTGCACTGTATTTTTCCATTCATCCACCAATTACAACAGATAGAAAGATTTATCACAGTCTACAAGATGAAGCATGTATATAAGTATAATTGAACCACAGGAGACTACAGTGATCATGATCAATTATGCTTTACAACAAAGAACAACGTGTTTCCATTATGCTCAATTCACAGTGGAATCATGTTGATTTACTTCATAGAAAATACGCTTTATTACAATTTTCCATGCAAATAAATATTGACATTTTTATTTGTATGTGTGTAATTTTTTCTCTAACAATAATTCCATTATGTCTATTTACAATTAAAAGCAAGAACATCGACAAAAACTGTTCTTTTGAGGTGCGCACAATTCAAAAGTTCAGCAACATTTTTTTTTGTTTTCATTAGATAGAGCTCGTCGAGTTACATAGGAAAAGTGTATTCTCAATTTTTCCAAAACTTTTTTTCATCAAAAAAATTGCGAATACTATTGTTTTCTAAGATATATAAAAACAAGCGGAAATACTGACGCATATATCCTGTTTTTTCTTCTATAAAGCATTAGAATTCTGAATCGAGCTTTTTTCTCTTTCTTATCTACCATAGAGCTGAGAAAAATCATCGAAACTTTGTTGTATATAATAAAGTTTCGCTTATTTTTCTAAGCTCTATGGCAGATGAGAAAGAGAAAATAATCGATTCAAGATTCTAACGCCTTATAGAAGGAAAAACAGGATATACGCGCCAGTATTTCGGCTTGTTTTTATATATCTTAGAAAATAATAGTATGCGCAATTTTTTTGATGAAAAAAAGTTTTGGAAAAATTGAGAATACACTTTTCCTATGTAACTCGACGAGCTCTATCCAATGAAAACAAAAAAAAATTTTGCTGAAGTTTTGAATTGTGCACACCTTTACTCTTTTGTTTTCCTTTCTCATCTTATTCTTATATGCGAGAACAAATGTGTAAGTTGATGAAATATGAATTAGCTATTACTTTAAGTGAAAATATAGTCTATCTTAATAGATAGTATTTTTTCGTGTTAATCTTTCCTTTTCATTTCGTAGAGAAATACTTCTATACTTATTTATCTCGTATAAAAGATCGACGCATTGTATAGACACTATTATCATTGGTCTTTTTGGCAATCATAGAATGTTTTTTTAAGTTAAGAATCTTTTCGAGCGTTAGTAGTGTATGTCTAAGATTAACAACAAGACTCCGAAAAAATGATCGAACTCATAATTTACTTATCATTAAAAGATATTCTACGAAGAACGATGTCGTGTGAATAAATAACTTTATTAGTATAACGTGTTAGAGTGCTTCAATTAAAGCAGAATTTCTTTTTTCTTCACTTTATATCTAGTAAGAAAGAACATGTCAAGCTGATTAACAATATGTACATTTTCTATTTTTTTTGGAATGATTCTTTTAACGGAAAAATGTTCAGTTTTTTTCCAGATGAATCACTTTTTTTGTAGAAAATAGGTTCAATTTTAATAACTGACAAATTTTCAATTTTTTCATTTCTTTTAAATTTCAAAACTGTTTCTTTCAGATTTACCGTGAAAGAGTAAATCTAGGAAATTCATTTATAAATGAGTTTCCTACATTTACTCTTTCACGGTAAATCTGAAAGAAACAGTTTTGAAATTTAAAAGAAATGAAAAAATTGAAAATTTGTCAGTTATTAAAATTGAACCTGTCTTTCACAAAAAGGCGGTTCATCTGGAAAAACTAAAAATTTTTCCGTTAAAAGAATCATTTCAAAAAAAATAGAAAATACATATATTGTTGATCAGCTCGGTATGTTCAATCTTACCATATATAACTAAAATAAACCAAAACAAGAAATTCTGCTTTTCCGACATTTCACATAATGTGTATCTCTTATTTCTCTATATAAATTGATAGAATATTTTATTTCACTATAAATGTAATTTTGAATAAACAAAATATATTCTTATAATTATGTTTAGATAATATGGCAACATCCATAGCCAATAATACATCATTGTTGTTACCACCAGATGATTTCATTCGTGAAGAAATAAATAAATATATAGGAGAAGTAAAGTTAATTACACTTAGATTTATTCAACCATTTGTTTCTATCAGTGGTCTACTTGGAAATATTCTTGCATTAATTGTTATTAATAGAAAATCATTAAGAAATACATCATCAGCTGTATTTATAACTTATATGGCAATATTTGATAGTGCAGTTCTTCTTTTACATGCTGGAAATTTAGTACGACCACGTCGAAATCTTTTTATACATTGTTCATCAACATATCTTACGGATTTATTTACTTTTTGTGCCAATTGGGTTTTGGTTATCATAACATTAGGTAATTTAAAAAGGTCATTGTGTGGATCGGCAGTTTTATCCCGTTGTCATATTAAATCAAAAAGTGTCTTATAAACATCATTAGATATTTTTTAATTTCGTAGAAATGTTTTGCTAAGATAGATGTGCACTTTTTTTTCTAAATTTTGTTTTTTCTCTTAATATGAAGCTCTTGTTAAGCTTTTCGACCTATTTCAAGTACTGATGGATAGATTTTGTTGAGATCTATTTGACTATATGATATGCGTTTTACAAAAACGTCTCTGTGTCTTGCCATCACGATAATTGACATACTATTAATATTGAATTATCGAGTGAATGTACACATCTTCGCTTGTCATTTTCTTCTATAAGTTCTATAGATGACAGAATCCATTTACTTGTCTTTTACATGTCTAGTAGGAAGCTTATCCAATCTTTCATATAATAATATAAAGTACAAGCAAGATGCTACTTAGAATGCAATTCGAGTAATAAAACTGAGCCATATACGATTTAAAAAAATGATGTAGATACGATAGTATATGATGAAAATATGTTCTCAACACCGCACAGTGGTTTTTGAACTGAAACGACGTCGTTTACGTTCCGATGTAAAACGGTCGAAAAAAGATGAAAAATGTCGATCATTTTTCATTATCTAGAGTAGTAATCATGCCATTTTAGGTGTCTTATTTTGTAATAAGCTAAAAAAGATCAACAAAAAATTGCATGTAATAATTACGTATCTAGCTTGAAATTACTAATCTATGTTTATAGAATGCAAGTAAATCAGTATCTATATCTAATTTTGTACTAATATAAAAGCGAGAATAGAGTAATAATATTATATAGAAAAAGACAGTTTAAGCTGATAATTATATTTTATTGAGGAGTAATAAAAAGAAGTAATGAAGGTCAATGATACTCATATGTAAACATTTAATCATGCTGACATTCTAACCATTGTTGCAGAAGTCAACAATTTTGATTTGAGAAATCATATATAATATCAATATAGAAAATATTCGTATTTATATCAATGAATCTTGATTTGTAATATTTTTTTAATAAACAGAGATCTCACATCATAGTCAAAAAAGTTTTTATTCATTCTAAAATGATTATTTTTGTTATATTTTACTAATAACTAAACTATATTCGAAGTGATTCATCCTTTTTGATCTCATATTTTGTGAAACATGATCTAAAAGAAGTATTGAAGTTAGAAGTTGAAATTTTGACTCTTTCCCATCTCTCACAAACATGACAGACATTTTAGCAATGAGTCTTTACTAGAACCTATTGGGTCCTATCCGGATCCGAGTCGACGAACTCTAGTGATGTGGATTTCTTTTTATTTTTTGCCCTTCGAATTAAAATGTCAAAATATCGAAGATACCCAAAAAACGCATATTTTTTATTAATAGACCTTTTTTTTGTAACAGCTACCAAAAAAACGCACCCATGCCAAACAGTGTATGGTATATCTGAAACAGGTTTCAGCTTGATCGAATGTACTATGCTGGAGAAACAGGGACGTTTCTGTACTTGTTTTCATGAAAAAGTTAATTTGAGAAAAACGTGATTCTCTATATAATTGTCATTAAAAACAAAAAAATAACAAACAAGAGGAAGGAAGTGGTATCCTTAAGTAAAAGGATGATGAAGGAATGTGTCCTAAAATAGATAGAATATTATATATGTGTTAGAATAATTACAAAATTATGACAGTTTTTCTTAATTTTTACCGTAGGGTGGAATAATGTGACAGGAAAATAAAACAGGTTGATTTCTTCTTAAAATATTCAACATAAAAAAATTCTCGATTGTTCCTTTTAGGATATTCTTAGAATCATGACATCTACTTACAGATCAAACTTTAAGCTGAAAATCTTTTGTTAAATTTTCCTGCCAATACTCTGTCCTATACTAATAATTCAGCAAAAATCGTGATAACTATGTAGAGAAGATCTATGAGTCGAAATCCTTTTAGAGTTATTCTAATCGTTTCTATATGTTCAAAATATGATCTCAAAAGTAATCCATCATTTCAAACCATTCCATCGTAAGTTCCTAAAGTCTTAAGAAAAATAGTATTAATTCATATGAAACCAGAATTAATCTTTTTTTCACAATTTTTATTAAACATCTTATCTATTTGATGAGCAAATAAATCAAACATTATAAATTTCAAAATATTTAAAATTTTTTTTTTTCTATTTAATTTAGAACGTCACGTTGCTGTTACATCTCCATTTCTAGCTAAACGCTTTTGTACTGTTAAGTCAGCACGTTATTCTGTATATATGCTTTTAACAATAGCAATTATATTTTTTTCGACAACATTTCCAATAATATATAATATACATGGAGAACCAAAACGAAAAAAATGTATTATACGTTCAGAATTTGAATTAATTCATCATATTTATCAACCAATTGTCATGGTTGGTTTACCAGATCTTTTACTATTATCAAATTTATTTACTATTTGTTCGTTATTTCGTCAACGTAAACAACAATTATCAAATCGAGAAGGTTTAAATATACGTATAAGTGATGTTCATTCAAATCGAAAACAACGACAATTAACTATAATGCTTGTTACAGTAAATCTTGCTTTTTATTTATTTTCGACACCAGCTATGATTGCTTTTATTGTTCAATATTCTCCACCAAAACATCATGAACTAAATAAACTTAAACGTAGGTTTCTTTTCTCACACATATCTGTTTTATTATTACAATTACATAATGCTGTAAGTTTAAATAAACTAACAAAACAATATTAATTATATTTCTTTTTTTTTTTTTTTAATTTTCTTTAGACAAATTTTATATTTTATTGTCTTGCTGGTCAACGATTTCGTCAAGCAACAATGGAAACATTTAATGATTATTCAATTCAATTGAAATTTTTCTATCATCGATATATTCTATGCGATAGGCAATATAGACGTTCAGAAAATTATCGACTTAGCAATACGAGCAATACAACAGGAAAGCATCGTGCTTCACATCCAGAGTCAAATCTACGAGCTGCAAATAGAGCATTAACCATTTAGTACTTATTTTTTTTTTCAAAAGAAAATTTCATTTTAATTTTGTTTGTCATAGAAACTTATCTAATATAAATTCCATTAATAAAAAACAAAAACAGTATTATAGTCTTGTATGGATTGATTTTATGAAAATTGACTTACCTTGTTTTTTCTTCTGACCCATCAGATCTTGTATCAAGATTAAATGCTTAGATTAGTAATTGTCTATTATTGTCAGCTATCTAAATATTAATGATAATTATGAGTTGTACGATCTACTCATTTCATCAATTGATTTAATTAAAATATAAAGTTGATGTAAACAAAAATAGAATACATTTCGAGTGAAGTTATAGATAAAAACGATCGGTAAAAGACACTGGTCAATATTAATTTAGTTTGGTTTTTTTTAAATTTAAGGTACTCGTTATATTTGAAAGTTTAAAGAACGTTTCGAAACTGATCATTTGAATAGCGAAGATTACAATTCGTTTGAAATTAAAGGATTAAAAAAAAGACGAATTTTGTAATATTAGAAATGAAGAATACCTCTCATTTTCAGTTATCTTGCGGTATGAGGTGCTGCCTAGTGGCAAATTTGATAGCCTGATATCTTTCTTACACCTATGATGAGCTGTAGCCCTGAAAATAAGGTAGGTCTGACGCTCTCCATATACGCTAACTAATCACAAGAACAGATGTATGTCATAACATAGTCAGCAAGCTATCGGATGGGTGATCCAAGAGAAATAGTCGTTGATGGCTTGTTCAGGATCATTTCATGGATGATGGTATTCTCGTTTGCACATAGTACCTTTGAATATATGTCAAACAACGCATCCACTCACAAGAGTACCATTCGAAGTGATTCATCGTTTTTGGTCCCATATTTTACCTATAAGTAACAGACCTGTAGAGTCCGAGATGATATAGACCCATGCAGTGACTTGACTGAAGTAGAGAAGTTTTACTGAAATCTCCATGCAGGACTCTGGTTTTCCATTAAAATCATATTTTCGAATTTTGAGATGAAATCTTGAGTATATCGAGACTGTGACTCTGCTTGCTTGTACGAAAAATATCAGAACTATTGCACATGGCATAACCGAAATATGACTTTTTTAAAATATTCATATTTTGTACAATACCTATGAAAAAGACGTCTATATTTTGAAAGATTCATATCTTCGTTTTGCTATGTGGAATAATTCTGAAATTTTTTGTAGAAGGTAATCGAGTTCTGATCTCGATATGCGCAAAGATACATGCCAAAGTTAGAAAATATGATCTTGGGCTTTTCTTAGTCTACAGGTCTGCGTAGATGTGAGTGAAAAGGTGACGAACATTCACAACCTCTTCCATATCCACCCAGGGTGTGTGGAGTGTGAGTGAGTATGAATGTCCGTCACCTCTGCACTAACACTCATATCCGCCTCACAGGAGAAAGTGTTCCGAAAGTATCTATCATGGAATCATGAGCAAAGTACGAAGTCAAAAGTGGCGAATCACTTTGAATAGTTGCTCTGTCAACTATGACAACTTTGCAATATTAGACAATAGTATTCATAATGCAAAATCAAATTTTAAAAGAAAAAAAATGCGATTCAAGAATATGCTAACTGAATTAGTTTATAGACATATATTTGATGAATTTTTTAAAATTATTTTCGAGTAAAAAATTCATTTTTTTAATTACAGTACTCAATACAATGATAAGGAACTATTTTAATTAATCAAATTTTGTTAAACATTGATGAATAGAAATTATAGTGAATACATACATTTGTAAGTAAGTAATAAGTTTTAGATGTGTCATACATAAATTGGTTTTAAATCTTTGAACTCGAAGGTCTACAAGCAAAGCATATTCATGAGGTACAGTTCAACACTGTAAATTAGCTTCAAAACGTCTTAAAACAATGAACGTCATATAGTCTAAAACTGGACAAATATAGAAAACGAAAGACTTCTACTTATCAAACATATATCAATAATTCTCTAAAACTACTTATCAAGAGAATCAAAAGGCAAAAATCATCGATTAACGTTCACAACATTGAAAGTCATTATAGCCGTCTCCAATCATATAGTCATAAATGTGTTTTTTTTACTATCTTACATTAGAACGCATCATAATTATGTGATAATCATTTTATTCTACGTGTAAAGTACTGCGTAATTTTTAGATGCTCTATATACTTAAAAAAATTAAACGATTCTCAATTAATATATTTAATTTTGTAATCAATTCGATGAATTTTTTTAATGAAAGATTATTCGAAAAAATACTTTCAACAAATATGTAATTCTACAAAAGTTTTATCTACAATAACCACTACTGTTCATATGTTCTAAATAAAATCTTAAGTTTATCATAATAAGTTCTGTTAATTTCTTTACAAAAGTTTTTATAAATCTCAAACTGTAGATTCTTATTGTATATAAAAAAATATCAATAAAAAAAAAATATCATTCAAATTCTAATCAAAAGATTCTACAAATTGTAAGAACTCTAATAAAATGTTTGACATTCAACAGATGTGTAGTAACATACATCATATTTATATCAGTGTAAATGATAATATAATGATTCTCACTAAGTAACTATAATCACAAATGATTGTATTATTACATTATATGATCGTGTAAACTATTTCTTTTCCAGAGAACAAATGTAATATCACTTTTGCTGATGATATGAATATTGTACTGTCATAAGAGTAAACAATTCAAATAAAAATATGCCATTATCGATTCGATTTTCATATATATATATATATATATTTATTTATGAATGTATCAAACTTAAATTTGAGATCTAGAAAATGATTTATTTGCAAAAAGGCGATCTGTTAAATGATGTTAATATCGTACATTAATTAAACATATGTATAGATATTTATACATCATTTCGTTGCTTCTATTCAGTCTATAATACATCAAGATTAGATATTAAAGCGTTTAAATCGATAGATTATGATTGATTTGTTTTTTCTCAATATCATTGTTTATCTTTGCATATCTTGACCCAGAATCATGAAGTCAAGTGGATGAATATGTCCAATTCATAATAACATATAACGCTGTCATTGATGTTGTTATTGACATTTCGTTTTGTTTTTGTCGGCGCACTATAGATATCATTCGATAGAATAATACATGGAATATGCCAAGTTTTCATCGCGACAACTAGTAATATCAAGATAGCTATATATATACCATCTGCCCTCGTATTCATCTATTTCTTCGGGTCATATTATTTGTTGTTTTTTTTATTATTAATGATAAAAGAAAAAGAAAAAGTGTGTGTGCGTATGCATCAAATTCGTACACATGTAAACATCAATCGCAATATCAATAACCTAGTAAACAATAGAGTTATAAAAGAAATGGCTAATTAGATTCCATATCTATCCTATATATATATATCCTTCAAAAATAGTTTTGTCTCAAGTGCGTATTTGTCTATAATATTTATTGGTCAGCTTATTAGTATCAAAAGAAACAAAGTAAGAAAGGATCATTTATATGTCTAGCTAGATCATACAAAAATAAAACAAATTGCATATATACACGCAATTGACTGATTTACATATAGGTCATATAGTAGTAATAATCTTGCAATTAGTTTCTACAGGCGATATAGATATACGTATGTATTTGTTTTTTTCTATTCGTTTTGTAGGTTACGTGTATAAAATGAGGTGAGAGCGTTGTTTCATATGTTTAGATAGTAATCGATCAATCGTCATCACTTCAATAACTAAATGTCTGCTTGCATATCAGCAATTGAAGAGAAAAAAAGTGGAAATAAGTGCATCGGTTTATATTTCTTCCGCTCTCTTGTTTATTTCCCTTCTTTGTCCATACTTTATACAAATTGTCTGATGTCCAGCTTAGTTTGTTCTTTTTTTTCTTTGTTCTCTCTCTCTCTCTCTCTCACCCTCTCTTTTGACTATGCAAAGCAAGAAGAGAAAGAGAGAACGGCGATCATCACATCATATTTATTTGTGACTAGAGAGGCTTGTATGAGAGCATACTCAAGTTTTTTTTTTTGTCGACAAGTCTCCATTGTGCGTTCTCTTCCATCATTATCGGTCTCTTATATTCTTTTTTTTTGCGTGTTTGACATGTAAAAGAACTGGTCTTATCATTTTGTATTCACTGTTGATTGGCTATTGGTAATACTGGACTATATCATGTTCTTTTTTGTTTTACGAAATATTTCTTTATTCAAAGATTTTTATCAAACAAAAAAACTTATCTATAAGCGACTAACGATAGAGAACCTTTTCTTATAAGCGGATCATGATATGAATTTATTGTGTTAGAGTTTGTTCTTAGTTTTTACCTGATTATCGGTGAGTATATATAATCGGCAGACACTATGAGAAAAAAAATATATAAAGTACACTACCTATACTAATAGGTTATGATCTAACTATTAATTATGTCGACTAGCAATCTTTTCTTTCCGATAGTACATATATAGAAAAAGAATCCGTCATCTAGTCGTATTGTCAGGTAACCAAATTGATGTGTAGATGAAGCCTAGTAATAAATAAGACGCGTCGTCAAATAACGTTCTGCTACGCACGTAGTGACCGTATATTTCTCATGATATATATATACATATATGTGATGAAGATGATGGAGTTTGACGGCGAAAGCATGCACAAAAGCATTCTCTCGTTTATGCTTATGTCATTCTCTTACTTCGCAATAAATAGTGATGGTTGATCGTCGCTTTTGTAGAGACACGCTTCTTCTTCATATTCATTTCTCAATATAAGTATATGTATGTTTAGATTGTGAACACCATTATGATTGATCTTTATGTGTATACAGACACACACATGTACAAGGTATATATGTAGGTATGTATTGTTTTATCGTCGGTGTCGACATTGTAACATATGTTGTCCCTTCTATTAACACTTGTTGACAATCAAAATCTATTCTTTTTTTATATGACACCTATAATTTTATTCATTGCGCCTCTTCGTCAAGTAGTCATTTTCTTATATGACGATGTGTCGAATCTGCGTGCATGATGAAAGAAGAATTCAATAGCACTTTTTTTTTCTTATTTCAATTTTTCTCAGGGACATTCTATGAACAAAAAAGAAACATGAATCAATGAAAAGTACTTGAATTTTTGAACAACATTTCTTTAATCCTTTTATAAATTCTATTAAAGTTCATTGTCATATATATAGATATATTAATTTATTCAGTTACTCAAGGTTTATTATTTACTGAAATGTCAATCTTTATCTGTCATAGTAGTAAGTAATTATATAGAGGTTTGTAGACGATGGCGAGACAAGTTTCATTCATTCATATTTCTCTATTATGATTATCAATATATTTTAATAGTAAGATGTAATCTTCTATTGAAATTATATAGTGATTGAAAAAGTTAATTCAAATATAGTGATGTTAATTATACGTTCTCATTTATACATTGTCTTTTCTATTAATTAATAATGATTTCGATGATTGATATCGAAATATTTACTGAAAAGTTTATCTTCGTTTTTTTTTCGTTAGAACATGTTCTAGAAAATATATTAGCACTTATTTGCAACTGCCTATTCAAGAGATCATGTCGATCAACACCCATCGCTGCATTTTTTATAAGCGGCCTTGGACGAAGGTTGTCGCCTGTCGTGCTCGCTCGTTTCTCTTTATTTTCTCGGCATATTTCATATTGACCTAGTTAAAACAAAGAATTCTTACATCATACGATAATCGTTCAATAACATTTAGCTTGATCTATCTATTGATCATGTTCTATAATTACATACATTCGCACTCATTATGGATTCTAGTAGAGATGATGATGATGATGATGGTGATGACATCATCATCATCATCATCATCATCTTCATCAATATGAATACCATAGAAATTCATATGAATTTTTTTTGTATTCTTTTCCCCCAGTTTTATTTTATTTTTTTGTTGTAGATGATGGTATATATATGTATGTCCTCGAATAATTCGTTCGTAACACCATCATTTTTTTTTAAATTCAAACAATAATAATAACAACGACGACGTTGCGAATAGGAGAAGGAAAATTACAATTCGATTTGAAATCAATATTTACTATCAATGATTTCTTCAAATAATTTAACAATATCAAATCGATTATTACAGAAACAAAATTCTTTACTTCTTTTTAATGAAGAAGCAAAAAATTTAGATATTAATGATAAACTTCTCCTACCGAATTCAACACGTTCACTTAAAAGACGTACAAGTTTACTTGAAAAAAGTAGAGATTGGGTAAATAGAATTTGAATTCTTTTTTTTTTTTTGTTGAGATCATTTCTTAGTAACGGCATTGATATTATTCTTTGTTTCATAGGCTCGACGCCTTATAGCTCTTCATCGACCACGTCGTAATACAGTTTCAAATGAAAAGATTCGTGAAACATGTTATGAATTACATAGAAATCACGAAACAAAAAAAAATTCTTCTCATGAATTCTTACATAATTATCAAAAGAATTTTGATGAAGATGGTTATTTATCTCCGATGGAGATAAAAGCTAATGTAACCCATTAACTTATACGATTAGTTTTGTTTCATCTTATTTTTTGTTTTCTATAGCTTGATAATATAACTCAAGAGAATATACACAATCATCATCATCATCATCATCCATCTTATTCAAAATTATCCACAAATTCTGAACAATTCCTTCTTAATTCTAATAGTATTTCCAATATTTCACCACATGTCTATCGTTATCATGATCCAAATATTCAAACAATATCATCTCAACCAACATATCAACAACAAAAATTATTACCAAAAACATCATTTGTTTCAGAATTTCAAAAATCACTTTCAATTTTTGATTATATTGATTTTGATGTACCAAAAGAAACAATAAAACAAATTGATGATGAAGATGATGATTCACTTGAAAGTTTAAAATATCTATTTAATGATGAACATAAAAATCAACAAGGAAATATTTCTCGTCGTATTTTACGTCGATCAACAAATGCATCATCAATATCAACTGATTCAGGTTATAGTGATATACCAATATTATCATCAAAAATTATTCCTGTACATTTAATATCATGTACATTAATACCGGTGAATGTAACAATACCTGATTCAACAAATATTTGTTGTATGGCATGTACATGTCGTCCATCAGCATCATCATCAACATGTTTATTGAATCCCCAAGAACGAAAATATTATTCTACGAATTCATATCGTTCTCATGTTTTTCGACAACCATTATCACATATAGATACAAATGAGAATGTTATTAATAATGTATGTGCATGTAACAATAAGTATCATTCAACTATGACAATATGTCCACCGTTACCTGCACCTTTAAATATGTCAAGTAAATCCGTAACAAAACTTGATGATCTTAATGAAGAACATCATAATAAACAACAACAACAAGAAGAACAAAAACGATATTTCAAGATAAAACGTGCAAGTTTAATGAGGTTTGTTTTGTTTTTTTTTTAACCAAATAGATATTTGTAATCATAATCGTTTAATTGAAAGATATGATAACTTCATTGAATTTTTCATGTAGAATTAATATGTCAACAGTCTTGTACAAGGTCTAACTTAAATGATAATGTCATTTATGACATATAGAATCTTTAGCGCATTGACGAAGAAACTATTTGTACTGATGGATCTTTGTTATGGAAATAGAATCTTTTATACTGAATTTTAAAGTCGATCGGATCCAAGAAGTTTTGGATCTGGACCTGATGGGTTCTATTCAGCTCTCAACTTATAACAATATATAAATTGAAATAATTTCAATCTGAGATCTCCGATTTGACTTTGATTCTTTATAAGGATTATTTTGTAAAAAACAGATTTTTTTTTCCATGAATATATATATAAAAATGATTGGATCTTTTCGTTCATATCTGATTAAAATTGATTAGTTAAAATATAATTCGCGAATAACTCTCCAACCTTCTGACAAATAAATTCTCAGAATTGACTCTATACTGTAAACTATATCCATCGTAAAATTTTCAGCAAGACCGAGTTTCAAAAAAAGTCTTTGCAGAGTATGTCAAGTAACTCAATTGACATCTGTTACATAAAAATTACCTAGAAGAAATTTCTAAGTTCAGAGTAAAGATGTGAGGAAACAGAGTTTTTGGTCCCGATCTAGAGATAACTATCCCAGAATTTATTCGTCTTAAATCTAAAAAGATTCTTCAGTACTTTTTTTTTTCATTTATTTAGTCAATGACTAGTACTTTCTTTGTGTTATCACTCTTTAGTTATGTTTTGATTGATATGATTTATAAGATAATTCGCTTAAAATCATAGAATATTTAACTGAAGTCTTCTAGTGCTAGTTGAGACAACTCTTGTTTACGAAATTCTATCGCTAATGAATAAAATTGCTCATGTCTTAGAAGTGTTGGTTAAAATGGATTATTAAAAAGAAGCATGTGTTTTAATTGAACTTTTTAAGATATTTTCACAGTGAAGTCTTCTATTCATGTTGTAAAATCTCAATTCGAAATTCCATCATGTGATTTTTACTGATACTATGAAGTCGTAACTCATGACACAATTGGAATGACTCTCTCGATTATTTTTTATGTTACTTTCGTTGAAAGTTTTAGAAGATTCAAAAACAAGGTATTAAACATCTTTACGAAGAAAATTTTAGAAATGATCACTATTTTTCATGATAATTTTCTTGTTTAAATTTTTCTTAGTCTTTTAATTTATTATTCTTTTTTCTTTTTATAGACTTCCTAATATCAATGATGATTTGAAATCAATATCACGTTGGTATAGACCATGTCTAGAAAGGTAATTGTAAATTTCTTTTTCTTTTTTGAAATCATTCGATTTCATATTATTTTTAGAGAAGCAGTATGCGATGTTCTTCAACAAGCTGATTATGGTGCATTTATTCTACGAGATAGTACAACACATCCCGATTGTTATGCACTTTCAATAAAAGTTCCAAAATTTACACATGAATCAAATATAGTTCATTATCTTATTGAAAAAACTATGATTAATAATAATCCGATTTATCGTATCAAAGGAACTATAAAACAATTTCCAACACTTCTATCACTTTTAATACATCATTCAGTTATGCCTGAAATTTTACCAATAACACTTAATCTTAATGAATCATTTACTATTTGATTATATCAGGGAAAAAAAACATATATATATATTCATAGTCTATGTGTAGAAACAGTGAATTCGCGTTCTGTTTTTTTTTTGTACTGCTGTGTTTATTTAAATCTTTTTCCTTTTTTTTTGTTTTTACACAGATGGTTCAAAGTAAAGAAACAAATTCTTCTTCTGTAATTCATCTATCTTTAACATTTTCGATAGAATATTTGTCATGTAAGAAAGTTTTAATATTATTAATTGGTTAAATCATGTAATTCATGCATTTTGTAAAACACGATCTAAAAGGAATGTTGAAGTATTTTGTGGTAGCAATTTGCAACCCCCGCACATAATGACAGATGGGACTGACACGCCGTAACAAACATATTAGAAATATGGCTGACATCGTAGTAACGCCCCCCTCATCGCATCATAAATTGTCATAGATGCCCTCGTCTGTGTCACCGATATCGTAGCTGTATTTTCATTTCTCCGCCTCACAGACTACAACAGACGCTGTTGATATAAGATAAAAAGCCGTATGTCAATGACGTCTTGTTATAATATATATATATAAAGATGAGATACTTCCTTACTACATTTCATAAAGATTAAGTAAAGGATGGTGAAGAATTGTGTCCCTGAATAGATCGAATAAAACAATCTTTCTGTGATAAGCAACAACAGTTACATCGTATTTCACATTTTTATCTCGTAAGGATTACACTAACAGCTTTTTTTTCTATAGCAAATATAAGTTCATCATATTTCATTATAACATATGATACAACAATAGTGGGACACATGTCGAACCCTATTTCTCTTCGGTAGAGAGTTATTGAAAAAAAACTTTATTTTTTTGGATTGCCTTGCTCTATAATTTATGAACACAGTGACAAAAATAAGTTAAATACGATTCGAAAGAGAAAAAAATTCTTTATCTTCTGGTGAATAAAGTTTTCATGCCGTACTTTTCTATCGAATAGAAATAGGATCCAATATTTGTCACATTATTTTTGTATCATATCTTATTCTTTTGATTAATATCATAAAATTAAAAAAAAAAAAAAAAATTTAATTTACATTGATAGTCTTTATATGATGAAAACATATATATGCAATAAAAAGTTCTATAACTAATAAATAATCTGATTTATCAAAATTAAATGTATTAAAAATACAATAAGTAACAGAATTTAATTATTGAAGTTTATCATGATATAATCATTTATAAAAAGAAAAACGATGAAAATTCTCATGATCAAGTTTTTCAATTAGACAATCAATCATAAATTATTGATATCAATACATAATGTCTTCACCTGTTAAATCAAATGCATTAGATGTTAACTCTTTTGAAGCGGGACTTTAGCATGTCTCTAATAGTGACGTAACTTGAAAATTGTCACTAAAGGAATGAGCAGCAGCGAACAATTTCTAGTCGTTTTTCAGTGGAAGGAATGCCCTTCATTCTGGAGACTCATCTTCCTCTAGTCACCTGTCGATTACACTACTAGTCTCTTATGATACTCTGATAATAAAGACAACTGTACAGACCATGAATCCGCCATCTCCAATATATCTTGAAACTATCATTAGTATGTGTGCTCTCATACATCTTCTTTCTTCGTGTAATTAGACCTATCACTTCTATTATGTTTCCTTGAGTCTTCGATGAATGATGATAGCTACTATCAGTCTCTCGTGTAATATGCTTATTATCTTCATACGAGTTCTCTCTCCTTTAATGCATTGTGATTGCACATGTCATCCATATAAATATTTATGTACATTATCTCAAAATTTCAAAAATTTATATTTTGTCGTAGAGTAAACTCTTTCTCAAGCGGTTTAGTTTTTTTTTTGGTACTTGATGATCCATTGAAAATTTTTCTTTTTTTTATTTTGAAAAAGAAAAATAATTATGTGTATACTTTTTATATGTTGTGGTAATGAATATAGATAACATACATTTTGATTTAGACATACACATCGATAAGTAATAGTACGATTAACATATTTGTTCGTATTACGTCAAATAAAATGTATCCGGGAATTTATTTCATGGCCAAACGATATTGCGTGGATTAAAAAAAAAAAGAAGTGATACAATTAATATTTGACCATTGATTCCAACCGACTTTCTTTGTGCTAACTATGAAATTTATTGCATATAAAATATAATAAGATTTACCATTCTGATGAAGAATGATAGACGCTCTAATCATTATACTTATGATTTAATTACGTATTAAATGAAAAAATTTCTAGCTGAAATTCGAAGATAATATTAAAGATGATATCATTATAAAAATTAATTTGCTTTTTTTTTGTCTCGTGAATAGCCACACACTAAATTGAACAATATAAGTTTTCAGATAAAATATTCTTATACTGACTCAAACATGATTGAACAAAGTTTTATCTCAATTCAATGTTCGTTTTTTTTTATCGTATGTCGAACTCATTTATGTTTGAATTGACTTATTTATATGTGATATTCTCGTAAAAGAAAATAATGCATCTTTGTCAATTACTCTTTCGTTTACTTGCTACTTCTATCTTTTCTTCTGATTATTGAGCGTTTAGTAATTTTTCTTTTGAGAAAATTTTGTTCTTCATTATTTGTTCGATAATACATTTCGAAAAAAGAAAAAAAAAACATTTATTAAAAAATTTGTTCAGACAAATCATTTGTATAACATAGACAACGACAAAGAAAAAAAAAGAAGAAACAAGAGATTATTAATTAAATATATACTAAAATTTTTTTTCTATATTAAGCAATTGTTTCTAAAGGATATTCTGGTTTTTGATGACTTGTATTTTTTTGATTCATTAATTTTGATTTTACATGATCATGATTATATGAGTCAAATTCTGAATCACGTCGTAAACCAGTATTTTGAAGAAATTTTGGATTTGTATTTCTCATTCGTTTTAATGAAATCCATTTTTCTAGAATAACACGACGTTGACGAATACCAATAAAAATAACAACAATAAGAACTATAGTAAAACATGATAATGGTATTGCATAAGCCAATATTTTTCTTAAATGATCATCATCCGGCGAATGTGTTGAAATAGTCTGCCATCCATTAGATGATGTTGTTGTTGTTGTTGTTAAATTGACAATATGTTGCCTTATTTTATTGTTAGTATTCATTTTTCTTTTATATTAGAAAATGCTTGTGTACTTCAAAGGATAAACACTTTTTCATAATATCACACTCGTGATTTATCTACTTTGTATATACATCATCATTGTTTTTTTTTTCTTTTATTATTCATAAATTGAAGTTACGTTTACCATTTATCATCGTACGAAAGTTTATTACACATAGAGAAAATTCCTTTCGGTTAAATCTTTTGTCAGAATTTCGTAAGTGTTTTTTATTTTATTGAAACTTAAATATTTAATTCTATAAAAGACAACATAAAGATATCGATGGCATCAACTTGATGCTTTGTTACATTTATTTATTATTTTTTGTCCTATCAACAAAAGCAAAGTTTTCTTATCATTTTCTTATCATAGCGACAACATGTAATCTTTTTCGAACAGATATCTTGACCCTTTGTATTTAAAATATTTAATAAAAAGAGAAGTATTTTGTTACTAGACAAATGATAGTTTAGTTGTCGATCGAAAGAAAAAGACAACTAAACAAATTCATCGATTGGAAATCAGATTTAGATATCTATTCAACTTTATTTGTTCAAAAAGAAAAAACATCGAATAATATCAATTCGAATTCTCATCATCTTCTTTCAAATCGTTTTATTTAATGACAATTGTGAATTATTAATTAATTTTCCATAATTTATAGCTACTTGCATATCATATTAAAAATAATCTATTTCAAAGAACAATTTGGAATATGTTATTCATTAGTTACATAACGTTTTACTACAAGAAAATCAATCAATCAATCAATTAAAAGTCTATAATCACTTGAGCTCACAGATTCAATAATTAACTTACCCGAACCGTACTTCTAATTTCAACAAAATCTTTTATCCTGAGTCTGACACATCCTACATATTTCTCAGATTGGTTGATTCGACCGGGTCCGCATCTAGAAGTACCCACGGCTTCCTATTGCAGTGATGTCGGAACCATCTTGTCCACATCTAACATGGCTCGTCGGATTCGGGTCTAAAACCAACCCGATGGACTCTAACAATTACTATCATCAAGAATAAATCAATAGATAGAATCATAATGAAACAAATGATTTTTGTTCAGACAATAGTTTTCGATATTATAATATAATTTTAGAATCAGTTGAATAACTACTTAATTTAGCATAGAGAAATACTCTTTGTTAAAACAAAATCGAAGTGGATCTTTACGTTATATATATATATATATTTAAGATAGATATTTAATCAACTGGTATTGTTAATTAATATTATTAGCAAAATAGTATCTTGCAGTTTATAATCTTATTCGTTATAATAACGAATAGTTATTTGTTACAGCAGTGGAGAAAAATGTAGGCCTGAAAATTTATGCACACATATTGCAACAGATCGTTCTAATTGTTTAAATACAATGATATTTATAATGAAAAGCGCCTATCTTTGCTTTAAACTTTTAGCTTGAAAAAGATTGTCTTCTAAATTTTTCGTTAAATGTTATTAAGTCCATGACTAATTCTTAATATTTTAGCATGCAAGTAGAGTCCAGTCTATGTCGTTGCTTTTTTTGTCAAAAGATCAGGTAATTTAATTGAAGATTGCGGTCTGTGAGTCTTCAGTATTTGGATAGCATTTTCACTTAGTGAAAGATTTTTTTTTCATGAAACTTATAGACAATAATGCTCAAATACACACAAAGCTTAGATTCGCTAAACTATTAATGAATTATGACCTCCAATGGCCAGCAGATAGTTTTTTCCTACACGAATGATCATAGAAAAAATTCAAATTCCATTGGTAAGCTTTGTCTTAGACCTACATTCTTAATGAACTATAGCTTTAATAAAATCATTATTGATTTATTTATTTTTTATCTGACAATGTTGATAATGATGAATATATTTTTTAAATATCTGAAGAAAAATTTACAAGACAATAAATTTTAACACATTTTTTTGTTTTAAAGAAAATTTATTAAATTGAACTATTTTCTTTTTGTTGTTTAAGTTGTTTAAGTGCATTTTGAGCATTGATTAATTCATCACATAATTCATAATAACGTTTTATTAAATGTTGATAATGAATACCTTCATTATTAATAGCCATTTCAAGTTTTTTCAAATGATTTATTTGTTCATCATATTGATGTTGTTTTTCTTCACAATCTAATCTAAACAAAAAACAAAAAAAAAATTTAATTGCAAAAAAAGAAGATTTCTTATATCATTATACTTCATATTTTGTAATATTTCAATATTTTCCATTGTATATATATCACGAATGAATTCACATCGACGTAATCTATAAGAAAAAAATTCCATAGAAGAAAAAAACATACAGTTAAATTATTGTTTTTTTTTTTTGTATACTGTATTTGTTTAAGTAATAATTGATATTGTTCACGAAGTGTATCAATTTGATTTGTATTTAAATCATTAGCTTTAATCATTTTTAATTGTTTAATACAAACATTTTGAATTTGTATATTTAATTTTGAATAAAGTTCATTGAATGCATGAATTTGTTTTATAAAATGATTATTTTTTATCATAATTTCTTTTCGATTAGATAATGTTCGTTTAATTATATGAGATATTGTATTTGATAATTGAGATTTTGTATTAACACCTAAAGAAAATAAAATATGAAAAGTTTTATTAATAAAATTTAATAGACCTGTACAAAGAACAAGTTGTTCAATTATTTCATTTAAATATTCATTTACTTGATGTTGTATTGAAACAGGTAAAATCTAGAAAATGAAATCAAAATGATTGATATTAACTTATGCTAATGAATATAAATACACGAACTTTTCTATATACACTTGGAAAGATTTGAGATTATTGAATTTTTTCATATGCGTACTACCGATAGATATGAGCAAGATGGTCTCCGTCCCAGTAGGAACAACACTTTTTCATTGGAAGTAATATCTTTTACGATCATGTAAGACTGATGTCAAATGTCATATTTCTCACAACTTATGTATTCTAAAAGTTTATACAAAACTTATTAAGTAACGATCACTTTAATATTTGCTGTTACAATTTAATTAATCCTTTTTTCTGTAAACAGTAGAGTTGTCGAATACATAAACGTGCAGAATAGACGAAGTATTAATGAATTTGAAAAAACGTAATGAGTCTTCAAGAGAAAATATATTAGAGGCATGTAAGTCATGCAAGATGTCTCGAATATGATATCGTATTTTTTGTTAATACGAGTATTATTAAGTACGAAACCAGAACCAAAAATGATCGATTCCATTGATCGTCAACAACTGAGAACTGGAAGATGTAAATTAATATTTAAAGGAATATTTCAAATCCTATCAAAGTGTTTATAATTTCGAAAGCAAGAGAGTGCATGACTCATGATCATTTTCGTCTTTGTCGAGATCAAAGATGCGTAAGATCTGTTTTGGCACTACGACAAAAAAAATATTATCCGACTTGAAACTAAAAACTGTAGTTTGAAGCGAATTATCCTTAACGTCATAGCAATCAAAACAAACTTTAGGAGAGATAATTTTAAAAAATCTAGTATCACGACGTATCTCAAAAGTTCACCGTAAAAAAACAATGTAGATATTTCTTAAATAGTACAATCGATTTGAACTGTGTCTTGTAAAAATTCGTTTTCAATTTATATTTATTGATACATGATTTAAAGAGAAAACACGGATTTGTCAGTAAATTTGCTTCATGAATTTATTGAACAGATTATATCTTGCATAGTTTGATTAGAAGATATTTAGTATGCTTTTATTCGTGACTCATTTTCACAGAAGGATTGACAATACAGTCCACATCTGACATTTTGTGTGGGAAATTCGCCTTAAATTTTTCGTTTTTCAAATGATAAGTGACTCAAATTTAAAGACAAATCAAACTTCACAAAATATACTATCATAATATTGACCGCATTTGTGCTCATTGACTAAATCAAAAAACAAGTAGTTAAGACATTTTTTTTCTTTTAGACTTAATAAGAATAAATTCTGAAGGACTTTTCTTCGAACCGAAACCAATATGACAGTCGAAATTCGAAAAACTTAAATTACTAAAACCGAGAACTAAGAAAACTCGATTCATACACATCTCTATTGGAAATTCATCTATAGTTAAAATCAAGATAATTGTTCGTGCTTTTCTCTTAAAAAAGATAGCAGGATTCCGAATGAGAAATGGAGTCCATTGGGTTCAAGAATTTTTGGTTATTTTTCTGGTAAAAGTTTTTTAACAGTCTATGAAAATTTCTCAGTTCTCACTCCTGAAAATAATCACATAGTCTGAGTGATAATCAAGCATTTGTAGAATTGTTCTGAACTTGATATTATTTAACCGAAGTATACAGCATCGATTTCGAACTGTTTTGAGAGTCTATATTCTTTTTCAAATTCATTATTTTCATCAGTTGAAGTTTTAATATATGCTTTGATTGGAATATTAAGATGACAAAAAAAAAATCGAAATTCAGCGTGATGTAATCTATCGTAATAATCAACAAATTTTTGGATTCTGTTAATGTAAATTATTTGAATAGAGAAAAATAACATACTTGTAATAAACTATTAATCGATGAATTTGATGATGATGATACTGTCGATTTAAATGTTCGTATTGCATTTAAATCTACAAAATCATTCATATGAAATATTCTTATCTAATATTAACTTTACCATTTGATGAAAAATTCTCATCAAGTAATACTAGTTGATCGACTATATTAATAAGAAGATTCTGTTCAATAGACATATCTAGAATAAATATATAGCAAAAAAACAAAATAACAATTAATTTTTATCCATATCCGATAATGGAATATCAAAATTAAATGAAAATGTATTGTCTTTTATTGTTATTGAATCATTATTATGATGAATACGACGAACAAAACGTGAAGATAATGGAATTTCACTTTTCGTATTTACTCGTATTTGATTATGATCTAGTAATAAAATGTAAAATATTTAAAAAAAAAATGATAATATTAGTATTCATACGTTTTTGTCTAGCTACATCTTCAACATGCATTTTTTGACGATAATCACCGAATAATTGTTGCATCATTTGTCGTTTACGAATTAAAGATGTTTTAGGATTTGTTAAAGTTTGTAAAGCTGATCGAGCTATAAATAAATTTTTCATATTGTTTATTTCTTAAAATAAGTTAAATTATAAAGATAGTGAATATTACAAAATATGTGTTCTCTATCTTTTTTTTAATATTCCACAAACAAATTATATATATTTGATTTTAAACTTGATGTTACTAACAATTTTTGTAGGATCTTATCTTCAACTATTTAATGGCATCGCCTGCTTTCTCGATAAGAGTATAACTGATCCGTTTGAAATTTTTACTACAGACAGAGCATCTAAAATAACGAGATACAGGTTCGGAAGGAAAAAGTTTTTAAAAAAACTCGGGTTTTCTACAGGACTACATTGCACTCGTTTACTATATCCTTATAACTTTGTTCGATCGAGCTGAAATTGTTACCACACAAGCATTCTCTTGAAGTGAGATTGGCTTTTTTCATTTTTGATCTTCTTATCCAAATTTATACAGTCCTGAACGACAACGTCTCGGTTTTGAATCCGAGCCTCGAAATTTTTGAAAACGCTCAAAATTATCTGTAAAATGTAATTTAAGGCATCTGCAAAAAAGTTTTCAACCCGATTGATAAAGTTAGAAGAAAGTCGTAAGCGGAACCTAGGGAAAATTCTCTTTAAATTTTTTTTCCTCGGACACATATCTTCTTATTTTTAGTTTTCTATTCTTGGTAAAAATTTCAGATGAATCAATTATATCCTCTTCGAGAGCCAAAGAAAGAGGGGAGCTATCCTTAACTTCGACAGTAACAAGTCATGAAAATATATGACGAAGTACACAACAGTGAATAAAAATTTTTTTCAAAGTAAATCGCACGAATGTTTGTTTTATTTCTAAGAGTAATTATGATCTTCAAATTAATTAAATAAAACTTACCAGGATCTTTATCTTTTGTTGATGATGATCTCATCATACATTCAAGTTGTCCAACACACCAAGCAAGTTCACGTTCAAAACGTTCAGCCATTTCTGGATCTGTTACTATCGGTAATGCCTATAGATAGAAACAATAATAAAATGAAAATTTGTATACTTAGATTTAAATAACTTACAGCAGTCGATACTGATTCTTTTGTTTTTTGTGTTTTCGATGCCATCTGGAAAATATAATTAAATAGAAAATTATTTTTTATTTCATAAAAAGAAAACTATTTGAGCTATTCATTTTTATCAAACAATGAATACTAATTGAAATATGCATTTCTTTTTTTTCCTATACTTTGTCATGTATGAATAATTTAAGCTTTTCTTGTCATTGATTTTTTTCTCATTAAATTGATCGAAGTTATAATCAATTAATAAATATATATAAAATTTTTGCTATCCATTGTTTGCAATAATTTTCAATATTATCAATCGTCGAATATAATAAGTAAAGTGAATTAGCCAATCATTTGATACATTTACAGATGTCCAACTTTAAACTCTTTTATTGATTAAAAAGCAGTTGTCAATTTTAATCGAACTAAGATCTGTCATTTAATTTATTATTGATGAATTTTTCTTAATTATGCCATCTAATATGACTCGTACGTCTAATCAATTCTTTGAAATATTTATAAATACTCCAAGTTCAACTTAGATTTTCTAACAAAGAAAATTTTTGTAAATATGTGTAGATGTTTTCATATATATTCATATTACAATGATTTTTCATTCTAATTCGGATCTTATTGGACGAATTCAAAAATCATACGAACATTATGGTGTGTAAACAGCAATATATTTGAAAACTTGTTCATAAGAGACGGATAACTAATCATGGATGCATACCACTAGTATGCTTGATTGCCTTGTTCGACATTTCTTGAACATCACCCAACTGTTGAATACACTTACAAATATCTTTCACGACAGTGTTGAAAGCAGCAAAATGTACTTATTTCACATCAAGTCAGTTTCGAGTATTATATGTTATACAGGTGTGTCTACATAGGAAACAGAATTTATTGGTCTATTTGAAGACATCGAACTCATTTGATTGTATCGTATAGTGCATATATATATACAGTACTAAATAAAATTATAAGAGAAAAGTATTCTGTTTGTTTTCCTACTACGTTACGCATCTATCTAAAATCCAAATAATCATTTAAATAGTCAGTCAATTTCTCTATCTGGTGCATTTTACACCACAATTTATAGATGGACTGGGAGACACAAGATCCTAAAAAAAAAATAAGAAAATGATTCTTTTTAGATTCAAGAAGGATTTGCGAGAGTCAGCTGTCTATAGTACCATCTTAGAGAGCATGAAATGTTAAGTAAAATGAGGGTCGTTACACTTTCTACAACCATTGTTTACAAAGTTACGCGCATCTCAACAAATGAAAAAATGCCTTTTTTTTAGCGATTTTTTAAAAAAAGATCGTATTTTTATTGTTTTTTTTGTGATGCTTGTGCCTTTGCGAGGAATGGCCGTAGAAAACGCGACAACCCTTCGTTGTGTTCAGAGTTTTATGTTCTCTTATATGACACTATTGAAATCTGACGCTCATAAATCCTTCTTAGACTTGAAAAATGGCGTTTTTCATTTTTGAGGACTTTTTTCTCCTAGTCCGTCTAAGAAAAGTGTTTCGGCTCCAATCATATCCATCCACATTTATTATTCTGTGTAAAATAATCTTCTAGAGAAAAACTGGTTTAGTAGAAGCCAAATTGAGAGTTTTTTGAGCCTGTCACTTATCAATACTTCTCTATGGAAGTGAAATATGGACATTCACAATGCCTGAAGAGAGAAGACTCAATACTTTTTACATGCGATGACTGGAAACCAGCATTGATGTTACACTAGGAGACAGTATGTGAAATAAAACGGTGCTCCATCTAACTGTATAGTCTTACCTAGAAAATATTCTGAGAAGGAATCGGCTGAGATGACTTGGTCATGTTAATAGAATACATAATGAACGGGTTACGAAAAATGTAAGTTCGTTTTATTTTGTAGGCGCACATCAACCTCGGTACGGTGCAGCGAAGTGATGGCGGGACAAGGTTATTGATGATTTAATGAACGTCGTATTTCGGTGCGTTTTCTCTGATATCTACTTCTCTCTATCTTTCCTTCCTTCTTTCTATTCTATTTCATGTCTATCTCTTTCTTGGTTTTTTTCCAGTAGTTGTTAAGTCGTTTAATCTTCATCCATGCCTTCATTTATTTTTGACATTTCATTTCTTTCTTTTTCTTACTCATTTTTTCTATCTAAGATGTGGAAGATTGTATTATCTTTAGCATAAATGATGTTTCAGACAGTTGAAATGATTCGCTTTTTTATCTTCCACTTTCGCCTATTTTTTTAATATGCACTCCTACACATACAAATTGTTTTTCTTGTTCGTTCAATTACGTTGTTTCTTGTGAAAAATTTGCCTTCAAGTTAGAATAAAGAAAAAGGTGCAGTGCTCGTATGTGAGAAATTAAAACGTTTTTTTCTTTTTTTTCTCTATTTGTGCATGCATTTCTTATAACAGCAATACTTTTTATTGTAAAATACAATCTAAACGGAGTGTGGAATTATAGAGGTAGAAATTTGGACAGCTCCCTCTCTATTCACAGACCGTATATCAATAATACCTCGTTTTCATATATGTACTATTTTCTAGCTGCATTTTTGAAGGACTAAATAAAAGAATAATGAAGAAATGCGTTTCAAAATAGATAGAATAAAGCGATATTCTGTAATTAATTAGTAACAGTAACTACGCGGTGTTGCACATTTTAATTCTGTAGAGATCACGTCAGTAGCTTTTTTCTCAAGACCTCGAGACATCAAAGCGGCTTCAGCATTACCATCATTTTTTTCACTTTACTCTCGTATTTTATCAACGTCAATCCTTTTTCTGCAGAAGTCTTGAATGGAAATGTTATCACCGTTCTCTTTCATGGATAAATAAAGTATTCATTTGAATAGAGAGCACTCATTTGTCTAACTACATATCAATATTTCTCACACGAGAAATTCCGATTTGATTAGTCATTTTACTTTTACTCTTGTCAAAAACTAGCTCTATAGTTTGCTCAAACTTTGGAAAACTTATCGATCTGACATTGAACGCATAAGTATAGATTAATAGATAGACCTACATTTCGACATTCTTTTTTTAAAGTCCACTCCCTGTCAAAAAAAAAGTCAATTTTCGTCAAAGTGATCAAAATTAAGATATATGCCTAGGAGGATAGACCGGGGTCTGATCTTTCATAAATGAGATTATTTCTTTACTCGGTACATTCTTTTAGCCAAAATTTTTTATGATTTTTATCATCACATTCTTGAAAACTATGCTATCTTTAGAAAAAAACAGAAAACCTTATGTTTATTTCTCTGTTTATGTTTTTTTTTAATTGTGCATCTCACAATTTCCTAAGAAGCTTATTTATAACCAATTACCTTATTTAATTTGAAAGAACATCCCATGGTGCGAATCATGACAAAGCTGCTTTTTTCAATTACGATTTTTTTGTTAGTATATAAAACAGCACTATTATTATTAGAACGCTATTTATTAAGAGTTTCTCGAGAAATTGGACTTGTAATTCCTTTTCTTCGCTGTCATCTCCTCTATCCTGACACACTCTTCTAAATAAAAAAAAGAAAAGAATAAATATATACTAAGAGGATCGAAAGAAAATTTTGAGTTGCCAAATGAACTATTGCTGATTTCTGTTTAATAGATATCTCTCTCAAATGTTATGTTATATAAATGAAAATTTTAGCATAGTCTCTTCACTACTACTCCAACATATCCTGAAAATTTCTGGCAATTTAAATGTATCCGACGTGAAATCGGTTTTTGACGGCGGAGGGATCTTATGTAGTTGCGTATAAACTACATAGGTATAATGGTTTCTAACACTTTTAAGGTGACATTCTTCGATTTCTAGTGTGTTGATTGGCAAAATAACTCATGACGTCATTGGACTATATTAATCGACTAATTACGCTCAATGTTGGTCTATTTTTCGTGATTATAGGGCTTATGGGTAGTGTGATGCAGGTGTTCATGTTTACGAAAGTATCCTATTACCGAAAGACTCCATGTACATTCTATTTTATTATTGCCGCTATACATGAATGTGGTCAATTTATGACTGCCTTTGGTCCACGTGTCGTTGCCGCATATCTAGACATTGACATGGCGCGTATTTCTATCGTTTGGTGCAAGGTTCGTTATTTTTTTCTTGCAAGTTTTAGTACAATTCCTTTGGCTTGTGTATGTTTGTCTACTATTGATCAGTTTCTAATCACATCGCAACATGTTCGATTTCGTCAATGGAGCAGTATTAAAAATGCATATCGAGCTTCTTTATCCGTTGTTATTATCTGGTGGCTTCATAGTACCCTTTGGTTATATTATCAGGACATGTCACCAATTACAGGCGTTTGTATTTATACCACTGATGCATTTTATGTTTATACTGTATTTTTCCTCGGTATTATTCTCAGTGGTATACCTATTTTAATAACGATGACATTTGGAATCTTAGCTTATCGAAACATAAGAAAAACAATTATTCTCACGCGTCTACGTATTGACCGACAATTGACAATGATAATTTTCATTCAAGTTTTGCTTACCTTAATAGGTCTTAGTCCATATGTTATTTACAATGCTTATGCAATTATTACGATGAATAATGAAAAGAGTGCTGATCGAAAAGCCAAGGAGGCATTGGCTTCTAACATTACTTATCTTTTTGGTTCAGTTGCCTATGCAGTAAGTGTTTTGTGAATTATAATGTTCAGTTTTTGTCGTGCGTTTTTAGGGACGATTCTATCTTTTCATGTTTTCATCACCTCGTTTTCGTCGTACAGTGAAAGATCAAATCTTATGGTGGCGACGACCACAACGCATTGTTCCTTTGGCAAGATGATTTTCATGTTATCTATGGTCTTACTTTACTTGTCATTTGTCTAATAATTAATTATTTGTGGTTTTTTTATGAAGAAAACTTGTAACTTTTTACATCAAAATCATTAGAATAATTGATGTTTTCATATAATTAATACCGGTAAAATTTACAATCAATTGGAATTGGAAAGATATCTTCGAATTATCTCACTTTTGGCACTAGATTAATACTTGCGTACGAGTAGAGTGCGGAGTTTATTTAATCAATTGTAACAATGCCCAATTTTGGTCCTCATCCGTGTTTGTTTTAATGAGTTTAGGATGTTAAATTTTGTTTTTTTTCCTTTGGACGTGTTATCATACTCTTCTAATACTAACAATTCAAGTTGAATGTATAATTGTAATATTCTCTTCTTACTAATTCACTGGTCAAAGACCAAAAGTGAAGAAGATCGAAATAAAAAATCCTGAAAAAACTTTGCCGGCTGTACAACTCATCTACAAGGTATACTTCATACTGCGATGACTTATTATATGTTGTCATCGTGTTTTGATTTTTCTTCTCCTGTACTAAAGAAAGAGTTGATCATCGACAAGAAGTTTTTCATGTACAGGATAGCGTGCAAAAGTAAGATAAAGGACACTATAACCATCCAAGAAACAATGAAGACATCAAGTGCAAGATTTGAAAATGTCGATGTTGACTTCAAATAGCAAAATGTGATCTTAGATAACTACGAGTTTTTTTTTCTGTCTAACTATTTTGGATATGAGAATGGATGTGGGTGTCGATGTAAGCGAGTGTGTGGTTCTGGGTCTACATTTCTCCGTTACTCACATGAATATCTAAAAGCTGCAAGATTCATCTGGCGCAAGCTCCACAAACTTCGTCTATCAAATATTTTTCCTAATGGTGCTCATTCAACACATACTCATAGATCTACCTTCAAGTTGTTAATACTATTTCAGTTTTCGTTTGAATATCTGTGCTACGATGCTGACCTCCTCGAGTTCCATTGGTGACTGCGACACTAGTTGAACCTAGAAGTCTTTGAAACGTTGATTATCGTTTGTGGTGAATAAGATTTTAATGCGATTGTCATCGATGCTACTGAAACTTAAAGACTAATACTTCACACCAACAGATCAATCGATTCGACGAAAAGAGAAATTTATTTTCACGAGAACTAGTATGCCCAAATTTCGACGGACAAGGTTCTCTTCCATCATGTGAGAGAGATGAGTCGACAACGAAAAGGTGTGGGTACGGGTGTGGGCGTGGATGTGAGTATTAATGGTGTTTTATTCATTGACCCACCCGCACACAAGGAATAGATGTTTTTCTGTTGGATATATTGTGTCTGAAATCTGATTGACTTGAGCTGACAAACTTTAAAAATATTTTCTTGGATATAACCCTTTCTTTCAGAAAAGGGAATAATTAATATTTGTATTAGAGCAAAAGTTGACCTCGGATTTTCTCTTTACTATTAACGTCCTTTTGTCATCGTTCTTGGCATTCGT
This sequence comes from Rotaria sordida, assembly GCA_905250125.1. Lineage (NCBI taxonomy): Eukaryota > Metazoa > Rotifera > Eurotatoria > Philodinida > Philodinidae > Rotaria > Rotaria sordida. The sequence continues at coordinate 126,275 of CAJNOL010000196.1, read as the reverse complement.
CGACTTAGGCTAGAAAAGGTAGACATTAAATTCATTTTCTTTCAGGTAAATAAGCTCCACGTTTCATATTTTTCGATCATTTTTTGTATGCCAACGTGGTCTCCTCAGTTCTCTTACCAATTGCTGACATAAGCAACTATGTAATGATTCATCATTTCACATGGTAGTATTTTTTCAATTGATTATCATGCATATTTACTTCAGTTGAAATAAAAGCTATTCGTACCAGAGCAGTATCAGTAAATGAACGTATTAATAGATGCATTATTCTAGTAGAAAAAAAAGCAGAAAAGACATCATCGAAACAAAACATGAGTTTGGTTTAGTGTACGTGCGTATTTTTAAACAATGAATGTTGCTTGCAAGTATTATAGATGTAATGTTTTTTATTTGTCATTCATCAACTGAATGAGGATTTTTCAACTGATCATGGAGCTGTTCAAGACTATGTTTTTGTTTCAAGTGATAGAAGTCAAGAATATCAATAATTGAAGAATGCGTCTTTAGGATTTCTGCCAGCTCTTACGCTAGAATGTTGAATGTAAACCATAGTCTGTCTACTTTATCATTACGGGTTTGTCAATGATAGAGGAGTCACGAAAATCGGAAGGGTACATTTGCACCTAAAGTTGTCTTGCTTCCGCTTTCTCTGCACAAAAAGCGCTTGAGAGTGTTGGCAAACATATGGCTGATTATGCCCATCGAAAAATATACATTTCGAACAACATGTGCATATACTTCATTACGTCTGAATGATCACAAGTGTTTATGAATAAGTACTAGAGACTGAGCAAGTAAAGAATTGTATAATTTAAAAAGTTCTGCGTATAAATATGAGAGCTATTCGTTTGATCAAACTTCTCCAAATAGTACTGATCATCCAGCTATTCTTTTTTCTACTCTGTTTCTATTCAGCTTACAGTATAGATGAAAATTCGTCAAAAATCATCTTTCTTGATGAAAGCCTACGAAATGGTAGTCCAATCGCCTACATTCTTCTACATCAATTTTAATTCGGATATCGATCTAACACATGATTGACTTAGAATATTCCCCATAGTGTTGTTGTACGAGTGTATACGGTCGCTCCTCATCTAATCATACTTAAGTGCGCAGGTAAAAAATAGATATTGTTGCAAATAGACTTGAGAGTGGCGAATATATATTTCGTTTCTTACTTATGTTTTTGACTTTTTTATACCTTATGCGAATTACATCTTTTTCCTTTCTGTTTGTCTAGTGAAAATGAGCTAGCCTTAACTATTAACCTCGCTTACTAGAGAGCTTTTATGTCAAATCAGGAGACAAGAAAACCGAGAAAAATATACATAAATTACAAATATCTCTCTATATATACCTTAGTTAAACACTGTTAATTGCATCAGGCATACAAAGTAAAATTGACTCGTTCTCTCTTAGCAATATCTGTCTGAAGCAATAAGCGGGAGTAGAGTAAAACCTTAGTTGACTGTTCTCTTTCCACACATTCTCTTGATTGTGGTACTTGATAAAAAGATAGACTTCTCTTTGTATTTTAGTTAAGTCATATTCTCAGTGATATAAGATTTGTTCATAGCTAACGATGGTAACACCTCCGATTCAATATCGTCTGTTTGTGAACAGAAATACTCACAAAGTGTATCAACCGATTGTTCTTCTAATCGGAATCTCACTCAACTGTTGCCCAGCACTTATTGTTATTTTGAATTATGTTCAAGTCATTGAGTTTACTAACAATAAAGAATGTCGGAGGTTCTTATCATTATTAAACCGAACTACTATGAACAAACTGATGGTAATAATTTCAAGTGACATGATAGACAGTTACCAGGATGTGTTGCGCAATGTCTCCGGTACTATTTATGTGTTTGATATAAAGGGAAATTTGATTCATTTTAACAACAATATTTCATATCATGTTATTACTATCGGAAATCCATTAACATTCGGACCAACACATCGTGAAAGTTATTTAGATTTAACCACCGAAATTGCTAAATACGTCTGGTATTATATGTTGTTCAATATTTTGTCACACCTCCATCATACTGAGGTGTCGAAAAGAGAGTTTTTAACTTACTTAAACCATAAGACCCAGCAACAAAATAAGCAGTAAGTATGAGTATCAAGGACTATGTTTCCCTAATGAGATTAGAATTTTTAGTATACAGAGTACCGTTACGTTCTTTACGAACTTTGATCAGTTGAACTACTGATCTGCTCAAAATATCAGTCAATAAAAACGCTCGCTTTCTTTAAAGAAATGTATCGAAAACTTTTAGAACATGTCTTTGATATTGAACATAATATCATAGTCTATTTTGGCGATGAGTATCCCTTTAAGATTTTTATTTTCATGAAAATATTCGTCGGACATCTCACAGTTATCGGCACAAAGTAAGGACAACTATTCCTTCAGTGACACGAATACCAACTCATCAACTACTCTTTTCGCAATTCAAATTAAGTTCTTAGAAGTGACAATATGCTATTTCATCTGGAGCTATAGAGATACTGGTTAAGGGATTGGAATCCACGTAAAACTTCCATGTACATATGTTATAATGACGTGAAAATAGTCTTTAATCGAGACAAGATACAAACATGATAAACTCATAACTGTTTGTACTATCATATCATTCATCACCACCATGGGGCATATTCTATCACTTTATTATTTTTTATATTACATTAGTAAACTCAATATGGAATGCATAAGTAATAAACCAAAAAAAAAGAACGACTGAGAAGTGTGTAACGTGTGTGCGTTCATCGTTCCGATACTTTAAAGTCATCTCTTTTGATCTCAAAATCAATTAAGATAGTCAATAGGACCTTATTTATTCATTGAGTAAAAAAATATCGCAACATCAGTTCATGGAATCTTTAGAGCAATCTCGAAATTACTTGATAATATTTCTAATCCTATCACTTTGTACACAACAATTAATCCAATCTATCCGAATCTGACTTCAAATTCATCCAGCAAAGATATAAGCAGAATTTTTACATTACGCTATGGTATTTGCTATTTGAAGTCCCAAGTGGAACACCAGATTAAGAAACCAGATGCGCAATGCACCTGGCGTTCTATTTATCGAGGAGTTCAATGCCACATTCGAACAGTCGAAGACCTGGCCTCTTTAGTAGGTTGTCTTGTTGCCAGAAACGCATTCACATGCTGCTCTTTCGACGAAAGCAACGCGAAATGTTTTGCAACGGGAGATATGAAGGATCCATGCAGACAACCCCTTATGGAAAAGATCAATATTCCTACAAAGTGTGAAAAAATGATTTATGCAACTTTCTCTCACAGCAGCCAATCTTTCGGTGATGATATTGTGATTGTCTCATATCATGGATTAGTTCGAATAGATAAAGTAGAACGCACAGAATTCTACTGGTACCTTGAAGCAACTGCTATCGATGAAGAAGATGAGCAGTTTCGTTCACTTATTAGTCCATGGGCTAAACTTATTGATGAACAACATCGCTTTACGTCAGACAGTGGACAACTATACTTTCGTTATTTGGATGCAAACAATGTATCGTTCCTAAGATTTCAAGTTCTCGTCGATGTAGTTCTCCGACTTGAACCAAATGACTTTGCCAAGGAAGAGCTCATCGAACTGTGCCGATTGAAATACACCGGTAACAGAAACAATTTAAATCAAATAGATGATTTCGAACAGAACTATCGAAGTGAAGATGCTGTTTTGTGGTACAGTCGCAATGGGTTTCTCTTTCGAACTCTGAATAAAGCTCTTCGACAGGAAAATTATGATATAATCATCAAACTGCGCTATTTTATCTATGATTTGCACAACCAACTAGCCAGATTGCAAATTGACTACCTTCGATCACTACCTCAGGATCAGCCGAACCTTGCACTGTATCGAGGGCAAATAATGCCTTACACAGAACTTGAACGTCTGCAACAATACCAATGCAGTCTTATTTCCATGAATAGCTTTCTCTCTACAACTAATAATCACCAAGCCGCTCTGTTCTTTGCCGGCGAAGGAACTTCAGATCTCGAGAAAGGTTACGTGTCTGTAGTTTTCGAAATATCGGTAGATACTCGTTTGCCTCTCAATATTCCTTTCGCACGAATCGAATACCAGAGTATTTATCGAGATGAAGAAGAAGTTCTTTTTTCTATGGCAACCATCTGTCGTATTCAAAGTGTTGAAAAAACTGGCAACAATCTGTGGTACATAAAGTTGATAGTTGATAGAAATATGGATGAAGAACAATGGCAATTGCTAATTGCTCACTTGAATGACTAAATCTTGCCTGTACATTTTCATTAATAGAAATCCGAATTAAAAACATTGTCAAGTCACTAATCTTGAATAGATTCTTCGAAGACTAGGTTTTTAAACTATTGCTAGCGATTTTTCAAATTAATTATATGCACACACACTGACAAAAAAAAGAAATTGGCATCATACGAAACATACATATTTTCGTGGTACTTTACTAAATCGTATAAGGTTACGACCGAAAATACGAAATCTCAATATGGTTTCGTATAAAACCTTTTCAGATTTTGCAATGGAATAGGTTTCATAGAATAAATGCAAAGGTATTGCAATAAGAAAACTTCGTACTAAACTGTTCTCTTTTCGTACTTCGTCTATAATTATGAATATATGTGTGTCGGTCACAAAGTTGACTGATCTGACGTAGTCCTTCTGTATATTTTTTTTATTCATTCACTCTGCAATAAATTCCGAATATTTCATTACTTTTGTTAGGTCTGATACTTTTCTTAAGAAAGAATATTTTTGTGGGTTTTGCTACAGAGTGTAGATGTGGATGTAGGTATGGGTGAGTGAGGTTGTCGGTGAAGAGAAGATTCACACCCGAAAAATATTAATAGAACTTTTCTTCAAAAACAAAATTATCACTTTAATAAAAATTAAATTATAATCCAATTTAACTGATGACAATAAGAAAATAAAAAATTTTAGTCAGAATAATATGTTAGATGTTTTATTATGAATAGTTCAAATTGAAAAATATTTGATTTAATCGAGTCCAAGAATTGTTTCGTTCTTCATTCGACCATCTTCATTTCGTCGTTTGTATGAGACTCGCACGAATACAACCATGATAACAGATACTAGATTAGTGATGACAACGATTAAATTCATTAATTTGTATCGTCCAGTAGTACTAAAAAGGAGAATAACGGCAGTAATATTCATCAATTGTAGGAGAACCGAAGCTGAAAGAGATTCTGGCAGTGGAAACGTAATTTCGGCCAAACTTTCATAGATTAACGGCAATGCAGCTCCTCTACAAACACCAACAAGAATGAGAGAAATTCCAATAGTGACTTGGTTCGAACCAAGAATTGGCACATTATAAAAAATTGTACGAATAGATAGTTGAAACCACATTACTGAGAGTAAACAGCCGATCAATGCCAATAGAATAAACGTTTTTAATGAACGTTGAAATCGAGGTATATCGGCCAGAGCACTCATGCAAAAGCCGCCAACGATTGAACCGAAAGATGATCCAAAAGCGAACCAGCCTTATCAAAATATAGACAAATAATCAGACTGCATTCAAGTCTAAATCTAGTGTTGCTACATTATCCTTTAATTCATGCACAATCTTAGCAGTAAGGGGAGGAGCAAAGAGGACTATAATTTGAATAACCACTAAATATAATTCTATCTATGTATTTCGAAGACTTTCGAATATTATGTTTAATTCTACTAAAGTTTTGGAATTTTTCACTTTATTCCCATAGTTTTTGTGAAGTTTGTAAAATACGGTTGATATGAGTGTTGAAGTACATAACGGAAAAATTAAATCAAGTGTCTCCTCGCTCGCTCCACAGGTCGTGATAGACATTTCAACATACTGTACTTCTTTTATTTATTCCGTAGGGATTATATTGAAGGATTGTTTTTGTTAAGAATTCGAACTACAAGAAGTTTGATAGAATTTTCAGATGAAATCGAATTCGATTTTCATTGTTCTGTATGATTCTATAGCCTTTTTACACATTCCAAAATTTTCATGCTTTGTTCTAACTTTCTTTATTATTTAAAGTCTCAAAGTCGAGTTCTCTTTGCTACGATTGTTTAAATAGTTTTTTATTTGAAAACTAACCTCTCTATAAAACTCCGATTCGTTAAGAGTGTCTTAAACAATAAGTCCATATTTCCCTTTTTCCAGCTTCTATCCCATTTGGTTTGGAAATGTTTTACTGTGACTAAAGTACGTTTCGATCGAGAAAACTTTTCAGCATAATCCATACGAGACTAATATATGAAAAACAACGGAGCTGCTTTAATTGTACAAGAAGATCCTCGTAATTCTTATCACGATCTGCGACAAGATCACAGGAGCACAGTATGTTGAAATGTCTGTCACGGTCTGTAGGATGCGTCTCAGGGACTCACTATTTTTCGCTAAATACTTCAACACTCTTTTCCGATAGTGTTACATGCTTAGAAAATGTTCTTCGAAGCTCAGAAAAAATATCAAACAACTCACTGTAATAGCCTCTTCACTTTGAGAAGAAATCTTCACGTAAATCCGCTCATATCAAGATAGAGTAAATATGGAAAAAGAAATATACGAAACTCACCAGCTTGCTTTTCAGAATAATTCTCAAAAGCGAGAATCGTAGAAAATAAGCCTGTCCATATTGCAAAAGTTCCTCCCATTAGACCTCCAACTGTTACAAGTAGAACAAATGAGCGATTAGTAACACATTGTCGAAGATCTTTTATGTAAGTCTTCAAGTCTGAATCTGTGTTTTTCTCTTTTCCACGCATGAGTATCTGAGCTGCATGTGATGGAGGTGTTTGTGGTTCAGCAGGAAAATATATGAGAGCAGGAATGGCAGCTAAAAGTGCTAAAGCAAAATGAAAGTACAGCAAGTAAGGCAGATTCGTAGGACGAGCAACAATTGATGGATTGATAAGAAAACTGGCAGTTGAGCCAAAGCTATTTGCCATGATAGCGACTGTGGTCGCACGTGTTCTCTCATTGGGACTAAACCAAAGACATGACAATTGAGAAACAGGTATCATTACTAAAGGACTACAAAGAGCATTAAGAATCTGGCCAACATGGAGAAAGAGAATAGAGATAGTTCTAAATTGCGGATTCGAGGGAGAGATAACGATCAAAGGTATGATACGAATGAGAGTGGCCACAAGAGAGACAATTGCTGTAATGATTACAATGTGTCGAAAACCATTTTTTCTGTTGAGAAGAAGATAAGCAAATGGTAGACAGGGAATAAACACGAATGGTCCCCAATTAAGAAGATAATCGACAGTTGTCGATGAAATGTCATAATAAATTTGAGTACTTAGTGAAATAGGTGAAAATGTGATCCAAAAAGCCAATTGATTGAAAGC
>CAJNOL010000196.1:83228-118781 GCA_905250125.1 Rotaria sordida | reverse complement strand
GAGATCAACCACAACAGGTTAGATTCTTTCTTCGATTTTGAATACACTCGAAAATTATGAAATTTTTTTTCTTGAAAAAACCGATTTCTCGATGATATTTTATCTCTAACAGGAAGTTGATAGAAATAAATCATCTGTTGATTTCTTTCTAGTTAACAACATTAAATCTTTTGCAATCGGATAAGTCATTATTGAATTCTTTCAAATTTGATTCACAGTGAAGATGAGTCGAAACTTCTTTCTATTGTTCAACTTTTAATGAACGAAAATAATGTTTTACAAATCATTGAGATGAGAAATCCGACACTGACGGCAGAATTTTTCAAAGAAACATACGAAACATCAGGCGTATATCTTCGTGCCAATGGTAATCTTGCAATTTTACCGTCAGATACCCGATCTGGATTTCTTCGTAGTGCAGCTGAAAGTGTCGTTTTTTTAAGTGCAATCTTTGTTTAGAATCAATCTCAACTCTACATTCATCAACCTTTCTTGAACGCTTGTAGCCATCTCTATGACAAACAATCAGTGGCTATGGCTCATCATGTTATGAAACATATCAATCCCGATGGTGCACTTATGAAGCTGGCTCTTTCATTATTCGCTTTTTCCGATAGAGTTTTAATATTTTCACCATATGTTACAATAAAATCGAACAATTCTAGTTTAATCTTTCACATTCAAAATACTTATGCCGAAGTGACATGGAAATATCTTGTCTACAAATATGGTTATTATCAAGCGATTATCCGATTTAATAATTTAATTCAATGTCTTCTAGCTGCTACTGATACAGTGTCTAGATCACAAAATGTTCAAATCCATACTAATGATATGGAATCACTTCTTGAACAAACTGAAATTTCACTCGTCTTGGTAGGTATTGATTGAAAGTATAGATTCAAACAGTAGTTAACCGTTTTACGCTTTAGTAACAAAATTGTTTATTAATTTTGTTTCAAACATCTTAACTGAAACATTGGGCATATAGAGAACTCAAATAGATTAGCTTTCATAAAAAATTCATAAGTTTTCCATAAAGTCTCTTTGAGATATGAGACATTCAAGATACAGATCTTTTTCTATATATAGTGTATGTAACGTGTATTTTTTGAAAGCTTCATACATTGAAGAGCTTTTGTTCAAAGCTCCTAAATTTTATTAAGGAAGTTAGTCTAGCTGAGTTTTCTATATACATAAAGTTTCAGTTCAAAATTCGAAAATAAAAATTTTCCTAAAATCTTGGCTCTCTAGAAAGTAGACATATTAAAAATTTAATCGCTTAGTCAAATCTCAATAGAAATCCAAATCGTTTTAGAGTCTTTATTAGAACATTATATAGCATCTATAGACAAAAAGAAATCATTGAAATCGGAAGGAGGCAGCAGAAGATGTTCCCTCTTCAATTGATGTTGAATCATTTCTGATGAGCACATCTGATGTGCATAATATTATTTGTAAATTTTGCAGAAATTAAATTGGGGTATGGATGAAAACGAGAAGGAGACCGACACCCATACCCTCGATTACTTTGAAAAATTTTTTAAATCTTGATTTGATGAATTAATTCATAAATAAATTCATTTGAATATATTTAAAATGTGCAAATAATTGTATCTGCTTCAATAATACAATGATATTTGTGATGTAAATAAAATAAAATATTATTACCATAAATAAATTTTATAAATTAATTTCATTTTCAAATGCTTTTTTTGTTAATACAAAAATTCATAATTATTGATCGAAGATATTTTTTTTAAACAAATTATTCTTGTTTGTTCATTAATAAAAAAATTAATCTGATGAATTTATTAAATAAAATATTCTATTTTCTTGTACAATAGAATCTTTACTTGTTATATTCACTTGAAATCTAATATTATCAAGTCGAATTGATTCGCTTATATTTATCGAATAATAATTTTTATCAAATTTCATTTCATGATCATCTATATCAATAATATGTCGAGTTAATTCATTTGTTAAATAACTTTTTTTATTATTATTATCATCAATTGCAGTATAATCTCATATTGTAATTCTAATTGATGAAATTTTCTATCGAGTTTATAATGTAATATAATTGAAACAGTAATTTGATCAATATCAATAGAACGTATACGATGAGTACCAAATGGAAGACTATTTGCAGTTATATTAAAAATAAATGAATTTAAATAGGGATGTCGCATTAGTATTAATTAATGTTAATTCTAATGCTTAACGATTAGCATTATTTTAATATTTATGCGCATCCGACATCTGTCACCGTCCCCCTTGGAATCATCATTTTTTCTGTAGGGAATGTATATTTATTTGACATTGTTTTAAAGATGAAAGTGATTTAACCTGTCATCGAAATAAGACAAATCTTAATTTTGCTTTATGTTTCCATCAAAATGTGAACATCGAACAGCCATAAACACTAATATTCAAGATGCTGTTCTACTAATGAAGTAACCAGCTAAAACGAGAAAGGTATCAGATCGAGAATAATTTCACGTCAATTATTAATGCAATAACATTGCAGAAGCAACCATTGTCGCTAACGCAATATTTCATCAATTGTTATCTCCTTCAACCCAGAAACTAGCTTTTTGAAATAAAAATCAATATTATTTTTATTTGAAAAAACAAAGAAAATGAATTCAAAAGCGTTTTGCAAGCTTAATATAGAGAGCTTCTGGCTGACGAACGAAATGTACATCAAGAATTTTGAATTTTTGTTCCATTTCATCACCAGGCAAGATAATGTATTGAGTAAGAAGATGAACCAAACACGATTTGATTTCCATTAGTGCAAATCGCATTCCAACACAATTGCGTGGACCTTGACCAAATGGCATGTATGCAACTGGATGTCGTCGAGTCAAATGTCGTTCAGGTATAAACAAATTTGGATCATCAGGACCCCATAAATTTGGATCATAATGCAACGAAAGCATATCCGGTTGAATGACACTTCCTAAGTTGTATTTTCGGATTTAAATGAAAAATATTTTTTCAAAGAATTGAACTGACCTTTTTCTATGACGTAACTACAAACAGTCGTTGTTGTATTACATTCCCTTGTTGTAGCTTTAGGTGCAATAGGAAACATTCGTAAAACTTCTCGTATAAACGAATCTAGATAGACCATATTATGAACTCGATCATAGTCACTTTCGTTGTTATCTGGATATTCTTCAATTTCTTTACGAAGTTTTTCTTGAACAGTAGGGTGTGTTGCCAAAATATACGTACAATAGGTGAGTGCCGTTGATGTTGTTTCATAACCAGCAATCATAAACAAAAATGCATTATTGACGACTTCTTCATACTGAAGCTTTTTCGGTATGACATCACTATTATTATCATCCTATATTGTATTTACGTTGAAAAATTGATTACAATTTAAGCAATAGACACACTAACCTTGATTTCATTTGAAGTAGCAACATCGAGCATTAGTTGAAGGAGATCAATGCGACGTTCCGTTTCATCTAACGATGCTCTTGCATTGACTACATGATGTAAACGATCAACAAACCAAAAGCGCGGCAATTCTTCAGCAGTTTTCTTCCATTTATGTAGAATACGCATGAAGATAGCTTGACCAATAACGATTTGAGAGAGAATGGGGATAAGCCATGGCATCAGATAACTCAATCGAATCAAAGGATGTTTTTCGAAATTTTCTTTCGTAAGAAGCTCAGCTTTATGCATGTATTCGTTGTCTTTATCCGTTTGCATATTTGTATTGATTCCGAATGCGCATCGACCTCAAATAAAAGTAGATGAAAAAAATTAAAATTTTTGAAGTTCTTGACAATCTCAAAACTATTTTGAGGAGGACTAAATGTGAGTTTTAAAATTTCGAGTCTATCTCGGAATAGTGTTGCATTTGGTTTTTTTTACTTACAAATTACGTCCATAGTCAATCGTTTGTAAATTAGATAAACATTAAATTCTTTTTGTTCTTCACATTTTTCTGACAATTTGTTCATAAATGCTTCGATAGATTCATTAACTAAAGGTGTCATAAGTTTGAGTTTTGCAGCCGAAAATGTTGGATTAATAACGAGTCGTTGACGATGCCATTGATGGCTATTGGCATTAAACAAATGCATTTTGTTTCGAGCTTGTAATCGAATAACAAAAGGAATATGTCGTGAATGAAATGATGAAAATTGTTTTATAAAGATTTCCTGGAGAAATTCAGGATCGGACACAACATAAACGGGACGAGCACCTTCGAAAAGACCATAGATGGAACCGAATTGATGCGTCCATGTCTGCAATTGACGAGTAACAGATTCAACAGACCACAGAATTCGAGAGTGACCAAAGAAAAAGCTGGGTAATGGACCAGAAATACCACGACGTTTGAAATAATCATAGCTCGATTTTAAAGTCCACAAATATGCAGTGAGTATTACTATGATTGATAGTAGAAGGATTGCAGTTAACAGCATTCTGCAGCAAATAAAATGATCGTAAGTGTAACGATTAAAATATATCTATTTTTCTTTTCTCTCAGGTAAGCAAATCATTAAAAATATTTCTGCGTCAGAATTATTTACAAAACAAAAATAACTTTTCTCTTTCTTTCTCTCTCTTTCAACGTATGTAGTGATACATTTGTGATATAAATATCCTTAGTAAAACATGCGTTGATTGCAACCTGAATAGAGGATGTCTATCAAAACACACGTGTATAGTCAAAATATCTGTATCGTGAAAACGTTGACAATGTAGATAAGTAAAGGAGAGGGTCCGACACTCGATTCATCAGTGATAAAAATGCTACTTTGCAGCGGAAAAATAGCACTAACATCAACAATGGTCTACCACTAAACGTTCCGCACTACAAAAATGATGTGTAGTATTAATTTTATACGTATCTCTTCACTCGTAGCTTCTAATTTCAGAAAAAGTGAAAATCAATAAGAAAAATGCATAATACTATAAGAAAAAATGTATAAGGAAAAATGGAATAATTTCATAAGCATTAGAAAAATGATGTTGAGTATTACTTTTCGAGGGTTGGCCAACAATTCGATTGGTGTGAAAAATGTTAATTTTCACCGGAATTTTGACGTCCAAATCAAAAATGCTTCTCTGAATAAAGTCACAACACCAAAAATTTATCGAACAGTTAAAACTGCAATTCATACAATACTAAAAAAAAGCTATAGGAAAAATGACATCGACTAATGGAAATTGATTTCACCTATAGAAAAACTTTCAAGATAGCTGTTTCTTCATAAAGACACTTATTCATCCGAAAAAATGAACATTGCTCTCGAAAAAACGATATCGAAAAATGAAAAGATAATTCCTCTATAGGAAAAATTCTTCAATACTGTACTGTATCTCTATATATAGATATAGATACAGTTATCCAGCGGAAAAATGAATAGAATAATGAGCTACGAATTAAATGTGTATACATATGCGTTTAGATATATGACGGACGTTCTATATGAACAGAATGGAAAGAAGATTCATTTTTGATCCGAATAGCATTTTTCGGTAATGATTTAGCTGGTGTTCCACTGGTAACATTAAAGCTGGTGTTCCCCCGCATCAAAAGTGTTCCACTGTGTAACTTTAAAATTACATAGTGGAACACTTTTGATGAGGGGGAACATCAGCTAAACCATTGCCATCGTAGTATGAACGACAACATGGTTCAACTTAATCAGAGTATGAACAAGTTAAATGATGGTATGGAAAAATTGAATCTTTCTATGGAACAATTGAATAAGGGTATGATACAATTGTGTACTAGAATAAATGAACATACTCAACATATATCCCATTTTAAACATATATTAGTATCTGCTTTCGTAAGTTAAAATGCAATTTAGTCAAAAGACTTATCTTTTTAATTTTAGGTCATGGCTATCATCTCCATCTACTTAAAGAAATAGTTTTTTCTTTGGTTATCTTTTTTTTTGAAAAAACTAAATAAAAGAAGTAACGTAAAAAAATGCTATGTTCATTGAAATATAATTTTATTGTCTAGGTGCCTATATGAATAAAATGTTTATTGATCATATGAACTAAAAATAAAAGACATAATTTGTTTCTTGATAAAATATTTGGAACGATTTGCATTTTCAATTGAAACTGAAACGACTAAACACTCTTCGTTCATATGTGAGTGAAGATGAAAATGAGATATATAAAAGTTTAAACAGATCATAATAAAGCAAAAAGACATCAATTAAAGGAACTTACGATCGACGCCACCCTCATTCAATTGGTCATATTAATAACAAAAAGGTACATGCATTTAAGTTTGTAATGGACGGACAAAGGATCATCTGCTATTGTTAGATATCTACACGATGTGTGCATATGTATCGATAAAGAAAATCAAGTTTTCAAATAGGCACATGCATAGAGGCATAGTTTTCGTTTGGTTTTGCTGAGAGCGGGTAAAAGTTAAGGGAGAAAGTCTCCCAAATCTAAAGAGAAACAATTTTCGCTTAACCTTTTTATAGTAACATATATTCTTAGACGGAACCCAAAATGATCTCGTCTTCAATAGACACAGTACTTTTCTTTATTCTTGTTAGTTCTTCAGTAAAAAAGTTCAAGTAAATGAAAATAAGTATTTTCGTCTACAAGAAAAGTTTTCACTTCAATAGTGTCAAAGCTATTTTTCTTCTAAAACTGAATCGATTTGAAAGAGAAAATATTTACGCCCTACAGAAAATATAATTCTGACATAAAGAGAAAGTATAGCTATTTAGGAGAAAACAGTTCTAATACAAAGAGAAAACATTTCGAATATGAAGATAAAAATTCAGATATAAAGAGAAAATAGTTTTGACCCAAAGAGAATGTAATTCTGATTCAAAGAGAAAGTGTATCTATTTGAGAGAAAACAGTTCAAATGTTAAGAGAATATAGTCCAGATCCAAAAAGAAAGTAATGTAGACTCAAAGAAAATTTATTCTGATACGAAAGAAAAGGATCATTAGTAGAAATTGGTTCAAATGTTAAAAGAATAGTTCACATTTGATCACTAAATTATTCGGTAGGAAAAGTAAAACAGTTGGTGCCTTTTTGAACATTCATTCGAGTGTTAAGCAATAGAATTTCGCTGAATGCTCGTCAAGAATATTTCCAGAGGGAAAGCAATAACAATAACAAAGAGTCAGTGAGGAGAAGTCCCCCGGCTTCTCCCCTCTAATCGAACGCTGTGCATGTATATCGTATGTTTCCTGTGCTTGTTCAACAAAAAAAAAAAAAGATAATCATAATAAATGAGTAGCTATGAATATTTATTAAATAATGCTTGAAATTAAATAGCTACCGGCTTAAAGATTTGAACAAAAAAATAAGCATGTTAATTAAAAGTAAGCATATGATTATAAAATTTTCTTATACATCTCTATTCGCTGTATTTATCAATTTTCTCTATACAAAAATTGTATATCTTATAAACATGAACCCGGGTAAATCATCGTATGTCACAGGAAAATTTCAGAAATTGATGGAACTTGGACGAATTGTATTCAGGCCAAAATAACTACGTTTAAGTTCCATCAATTTCTGAAGTTTTCTCATCGGTACCGGCCCGTACACTTTCATTCTGTGTTATAAAACTCGATTCCAAACAATCTTTTTTGTTTGTTTATTTAAGTTATTCGATGTAATACAGAATCAATTATCTTTATCACTTAATCATAAACTACAAAATAATCTTATTTTATCAAGGAACAGTTCTCTTGATGAATGAAGATATCAATCTTCTATCATAATTCTTCAATTATTATACACATATTTCTAATATGAATCAGAATTACAGAAAATGTCCATCAAGTATATTTACAGTACACTTAAATAATAGTAATTCAATAGTCAAATTCAGTAGTTCATTTGCTTATTATTCAAATAATGAAACATTTTCATCGGTATATAAATATATTATTCTCACATAAAAGAAAAGACGGAATTACCAATTGGATATACGCAATAGAGATTTAATATAAAACGACACCGAGCGGATTTCCTGGAGATTGAGTCTTCTACTAATTGAATTTCTAAAAGCTACATGGATATCTTTTATGTCTAAGATTATGATGATATATGGATTGTTTATGTATGTAAAGGTCTCATATTTGTCTTATATACAATCTTACAATAGCAGCTAATTTGATCTATATAGATGGAAATGAAAACTATTTGCCCTTTTATATTCAGAAGATATTAAAATAAACAAAGAAAAAAAAAATGATTAGTTTCACATGCATATAGTAGATGTCTAAATAAATACATATTCAAAACTTGACCATTACAATAGACGGTCGTTCTTTCGAAAAAAAAACACCATACAGCTATTAGCAATTATTAGAAAACATAGAGTTGCTATTTTTATTCCACATTAGTTGAAAATACTTAGCCGGAAGCTAAGTTTAAAAAACAATGAAAATATTTATTATTGTAGATTTTCTCAGATTGCGATTAGCATATCGCAAAACAGATGTCAAAGAGAGAAAAAAAAACAAACTAAGAAAAATCCTATTTATGATTCTGATTGATTAACTCCAAAGTCATGATGACATGTATATATATTTTTATACGTAGCTAAATTAGTAATTAAAACTCTTCTAATATAATTAGGATATAATGAAAGGGTTCGTATGTAAGCAAATATCAATATTTTGCTTTTCTCTAATGGATTATAGTTCATGGACATGTAAAGATAAATAGAAGACCTAAATGAAACCTGATAATGAAGAGTGCATAATAAGCATGTGTGGGGGAAAAGGAAGGAAATCAAATGGTGCATTTGAGGGAACACGAACAGTCATATAATAAAAGAGTTAACAACATGCATTGTTCCATTTTCAATATACATTAACTCGTGATAGTATATTCGATCGTAATAACATCGGAGCAATAGAATCTTTGAATAAAAATTAGAATAGATAATTATATTTTTGTTTTACAAGACCAATCTTGCTACAGAAGCTTAAACTGTCAAGAGATTTTGTCCGCTCTCTTACTAATTTAAGAGTATACAAGAGTATAGAAATATAGTTTTACTAATGATATTGATGTGGTTTACTTCATCATTTAAAATGATGAGAAAATTGAAATATAAAATAAGTTTTAATTATACAAACATTTTAAAATGTTCTATTGTTCTTCTATACATGGTTCAACTTAAAATAACCAAAAAAAAATAAAAATAATCTACTTATAGAATGATAATTTAATAAATTTTCTATCAAAATATCATTTCTATTGCCAAAAAAAGAAATTTATTCAATATATGATTGCTTTGTAATTGAGAAAAAAAAAACTGTTTTACATATGAATTATTTTTCAATTTGATCAATGTCATTTACAATTATGAAAAACAAATTATCAAACATTTATTAAACTAAATAGAGAACGAACATCATAATCATTTTCAATATCACAATTTAAATGAACAAAACAACGTAAAAATTTATTTTATTTCGAAGTTTTTCTTTTTTTTTTTTTTGTTTTTATTAAGGAAAATAATTCTTCGAAAGTTTGAAAATAAATATAAATATCTTTGTTTATATTATCGTCTACAATATTTAAGACAAAGATTTTTTAAATCACGACGAAAACGTTTACCAACAACAAAATAAAGTATAAAATTTATTGAATGATTTACAATCATTAATAAACGTGCTATTGTATAATAATTATTTATATCCGAATATAAATTATCATCAGTTGAACTGAAATAATTTTTAAATGTTAATGATTTTGTTTTTTGTAATTTTGTTGACATTAATAAATTGAGTACAACAGCTGGTAAAGTTAAAATTAAAAATGAACAGGAAACAAATAATAGTAATATTGTTAAACGCATATTATTTATATTTGTTGTTTGACGTATTAGAGAACTTTCATATTGATAATGAGAACGAATTTTAGTTTCTAATGATGATTCAATTGATACACTTGATTGTTTTATAGTAGAACGTAAAGAACGTTGATCTATATTAAATTAAATAATAGAATTTATTATTATTGTTTTTTTTTTTGAAGAATTTCAAGACTTACTTGTTGATCGACGAGATATAATTGGTGATAGTACTGTTGCTGGAATTGATCGAAAATGTCTTAATCGTCGATGTTTTTCAGTTACTATTTGACTATTGTCAGACACATTTCGATTTGAACTTTGTTCTTCATATTTTGTTGATGTATTTTTAGGATGAAACATATGTTGTCTTAAACGTTGTGCATCAATTAAACGACGTATAATTAAACAATTAAGTGTAATAATAATAGAAAAAGGTATTAAATTATAAACAGCAAAATCAATCAAAACCCACATTTGTTTATAAGTTTCATTTGCTAGACTACATCGTAATATATCTCGTCTTTCATATGTAATATATGTATCATTATGACAAGTTAATACAATATGTATGCTGTCATTTAAATGTTTAACAAGAATAAAAATTCGACTATCCAATAAAAAGAAGAAAGTTATTAAAATAATTAATACCATATGTGTACGTTTAACAGTATGAATCTTATGAGCAATCAATGGATATTGTATTGCAATAAAACGTTCAACTGTAATACTAACAACAAGACCAGCTGATAAATGTGTTATAAAATTTCCAAACCAATAAACAAAACGACAACAAAAATCTGATAAAAGTTTTATATCAAGTTTATTGTCTATATGAGATATCCAATCAGGTAATGCACTACCTAATAAAAATAAGCAATCAACAAATGCTAATAAGGCTAAATAAAGATTTGCTGTATATCCATTACGACGAACATTAAGAAACATAATAAAACATGATAAACCATTTCCAAATATACCCATGAAAATAAGTAATGGATAAATATAGAGTTTTATATATTTGACAAATAAAATAAAATTTAAATTTTTTTGTTGTCGTACTTCTTCAGGTAAAAATAATTTGGTTGCTGTAACATGACATGTTTCATTATTATCTTCTTGATCATTTAGAGAAAATGAACAATAAATATATTGACATACAGATTGTACACTAGATGAATGACGATCGTCAGCGGTTATTGTTAAAATAGCTTGTACAAGTATTCTTGTTGCATTAAGAGTATAACTATCCATTGATCTTGTTGTATTTGGTTGTTCTGTCAGTGTGTTTGTCTCTTATTTTTTTATTCCAGCAACAGAAAGAAAAGAGAGATGTGGTATGAAGAAAGAACCTAAAAGAAAAAGGAGAAGTTTTTTTTTTCTTCGTTCTTTTCCTAATTCCTTTGCACTAGCATCGATTTACCTAATAATATAGATGAAAAACCTGTTGCTTTAATGAATCAGTTGCATTGGCTAATGTCTAATGTCATTTAATCTCAAAGAAAAGAACATTAAATGAATTAATTGTAAGGTCTTTTATATATTTGAATAGATCACAATCAATATAAAATATTTATTATCATTCTAAAAAATTGAAAATCATGATAACTAATGAATATGTGTATAAAATTTTGGCAAATAATAATGAAAATGATCAAATTATTCATAATTGAACATCTAATACTATGTAAGCACTGTTTTGTAATCTTGTTTTTATTATAAATGATAGATTATTATTATTATTATTATTATTATTATTATTTCTAATGCGAGAAATGATAATACTAATGAATAGTTATTAATAAAGAATAATGATAGTTCAACGAGTTTATCATTTTACAAGGAAAAAAATTCATCAAAAAATAATATAAAGATTTGATGTAAGAAAAAAAAACAAGAATTTCTTTTTCAACTATTTAATAAACATAAAATACTAGAGAAAAGTTTCTTAGATTCAATTCTCATGCAATCTACATCTTTATCATCTAATAATCAATTCTCTCTCACTAACATTTCAATCTAAAAGATATTTAATTAACATCAATGAAAACTAAAATCTATGATATTGACGAGAGTGTGGATAATCGACAAACATACATGTCATTTACAATTGAAATAAAACTACAAAGAAAACTTTTAAATTAATTAATCTGCTTAAAGACTTTTTTTTCTTTACAATTATGTCTTCGTTCATCAAGTTCATTTTGTGATAAATTAAGTTTTTTATGAAATAAGTAAACAATATTATCATAAAACATGTTTATGTTGTTTCACGTGTCATAAACAGTTAAAAATAAATAAATATAATTATTATGATTTATTATCAGATGATAAATATCATGGTTATGATTTATCATCGGATGATCAATAGCCTTTTATTCTAAAAAAAACAAAAGAAATATCTTAAGCATGCAACAAGAACATTGACAGTAGATTATCTGAAAAGTTTATCACTAAAACATTTATTTTTCTTTTGTTTAGTTATAATAGAATTTCAGACTTTGTTTTTTTTTTAATTTGATGAAAGAAATTATTAAGAACATTAATAGATTACACAAAGATTAATTCTTATCAGAAGTGTCATATTAGAGTATCTATTTGCATTAATTAATATATAATGTTTATTAGTATTAAAATATTAATCCAATACTCTTAGTGTAGATATTTAACTAACATGAGTATCCATGAAACGAACTCATGAGGAGACAAAAAGGATGTAAAAAACAAAGTTTTGATGCACTAATGCAATATGTTTCTATATTGGCTGATTCTTCTATTCATAGTACATACATTAGACATCTAGATCTACTCTATGCTAGAGATTTTAGCTTCTTGCTTATTATTATTACAGATATATAAGTGATATCAAAATTTTGAAATCTTTTTTTTTTTTATGTTTCATCATTAATATTATATAAAAAATACTACTCGAAAGAAGATTTACAAATTGAATTTCTTTTAAACAAATAAGAAAAAAAAATTATTTATTAATATTTTTCTCTAGCTTCATCTATCACTTGCTTCAGTCAATACTTAATATATTTTTTTTGCCCATCATTTGCTCGTATTTTATTGTTGTAATCATTCTTCATTGTTGTGTAGTAATTGATTTTCCAGTTCTAATTCATATATCAATATTTTGTTAATTCGCCAAATTTCACATAGTCTATTTTGAGTTCAATAAGTTCGTCAATAACTTTTCATGCAATTTCTTCGTCTTTTTTGTTTTTGTTGTTTCTGCACGTTACAATCACCAGAGATAAAGAGATCGTATAGTTTTTTTTCTCCATTTACAATAGCATGGATAGGTTATAGAACGAAAGAATTATATGCAAAAAAAAAAAGGAAACGTTACTCATAGCGAGTGGGTAATCGAACGTCTACAATTTCCTTCAGTCATGATAATTTCAAAAATTCTTATGATTATGATGTTACTTATATCTGTAATAATAATAATAATAACAATCAGCCAAAAGCTGAAATTCTAACATTGAATAGACCTAGATATCGAGTGTATATACTGGGAATATGAGTCTCGAACAACATAGAAACATGTGAGAAAACAATATTGAAAGAGAAAATCAAAACTTATTGTATATTCTTGATCCAATTCTGACATACCGTTCGACTTCATATTATGGTTAGGAGTCGATTTTGATGGGACTGCGTAAAACTTTATACGATTTGATTCCATAGCCTATTGATAAAGAGTTATGATTGTTTTAATGGAATTTTTATTGTGAATAAGACATCCTAAAAATTCAAAACAAAAAGTTCTAACTTGAAATTTTGTTGAGAAGTAGATTTTGATAATCCTAAAATTTTCAATTTAAACAAACAAATATATCATTCTCGAGATAACGGATGTAAAAAATAAGATGTTTAGATCTCCTCTATACTAGAATTTCAAATTTTTGCTTGTTACTATTACAAAGATACGAGTGATGTGTTTACTTTTCTGCATATGATTCTTTCGTACTGTAACCTATCCATGCTATTATGAATGAAAAAAAAATTGTATGATCTCTTTATCTATGATGATTGTAATAGAACAACAAAAAAAAAAAACCAAAATACGAAGAAATTATATGAAAAGACATTGACGAACCTATTGATCTTAAAATAGACAATGCGAAATTTGGCGTATTAACAAAATATTGAGACATGTACAATATGACAATGAATTAGAATTGAAGAATCAATTAATACAACAATGAAGAATGATTACAGCAATAAAATACGAGCAAATGATGGGGAAAACAAAATACTAAGTATCGACAGAAGCAAGTGATAGATCAAGCTAGAGAGAGCAAAAATATAAACATTAATGAATGATTTCTTTTTATTATTTATGTAAAAGAAATACAATTTTTTAAATCTCACTCCGAGTAGTGTTTTTTTATATGACATTAATGATAAAATGTCAATAAAAAGATTTCAAAATTTTAATATTCAGGATTATCCAGTGACTATCAAGCATACCTATAAGCAATATTTCCGCTCGAATTTTTTTTTGATTTGGGTTTTTCAAAAATGTTTTGCTTGCAATAAAAATTTCATTAAAACGGCCATAACTCTTCATCATTATTAGATCATGAGCCTGAATCCTTTAAAGTTTTTATGAGTTTCACCGAAATCTACTTCAAGTTATAATATGAAATCGAATGAAGTTCAACAATAGGATTTGTTCCCTCGTACGATCATTGAGTTTGAATTTTGCAATTAGATTACTGTTATTCCGTTGTTTTTTTGTAAGTAGATCAGTAGTATATATATTAGTATTCTATGCATTTTTCTATGAATTATATTTTTTTCTATTCTATATCCTTTATTAGTCATCTATCGATGCTACTGTTTTACATACGTTTTAGCTTATTTGTATTCTGCATATTACATTTTCTTTTTCATTATAATTATACTTACATGATCAACTGTCATGTATTAAGTCGATAGATTACTATGATTAAAATGTCGAACTTTTCTAGACCTAGATAAAAGCTTTTATTTCACTGAATAGAAGTGTCGAAGAAAGATTACTTTCAGCTATATTTAGAAATAACTCATTTAAGAAAAAAGGAAACCATTTATGGTTCTACATCTCATAAAATTTCTGTATTAAAAATTATTTTTTCTTTTAAATAATAGAATCTCGATTTTGCCCTAATTGATTTTAACATTATATTAATTTCAAGTATAATCTTCGTCTAGATTTCACTCTTAGGAGACATTCTTATTGATAAATTATATTTACTTACTCTTGATAATAAACTATATCAATAAATTATTTCAATAGGACATATTAAGAAAGTTAAGAAAAAATTTTCATCAACAATGATTCGAAGTAATTGTAATTCAATTGATTGACAATAATGAAAATACTAAAAACAAAAATATCAAGAAATTCATTTTCAATAAGAAAAATATGATCTAGAAATTCAATGAAAATAGAATAATGTATTGTCTGTTGAATCTACAACAAATCTAAAAAAGACACAAAAAACAAGAAAAAGAATCTTTTATTCTAAAATACTCAGCATCAATTTCCTGAATGTCAATATCCGAATAAATTATGTAGAAAAAAATTTTTTGCTTTCTCTTTCAATTTCCCTTTTTGTTCTCCTAGATAAAATATGTCAACGGGAAAAAAAAACTTGTCGGTACAACAATATTACCATTTTTGCAGAAAAAAAAACAACAATAATCTATGTCAAAACATTGTTTGACATTAGAAGATTTATTTACCTGCTAATCTTAATTTGTTTTTTTTTGCCAAGAATTGTCAATCGAAAAAATAAAACATTATACACATGAATATAGACTTAGCTTACATCTTAAACTCATCTCTGTTTTATTTTCCTTGATTTTCATAATAAAAGAGTACAATATGAATAAAATTTTTGGATATAAATAACCAATATCGATATGCAAAATAAAAAAATTCCATGCCTTATAGAAACATGAAGAGAGTAAGGAAAATCATGAAAAGAGATCACGAACAAGATTTTAATATAAGAGAAATTTTCGAAACATATTATATCGATTCTATATGATTTAAAAGTTTAAATTCCGATTATAGAATATATTTACGACTTGTTCGTTAGTTTCATATATTATTGATGACATCTGAAATGACATTATTTGCAAGCATGAAATACGATACTAATGGAAAATAGAGAAATATTTTTTCCTTTCGCTCGAACTTCTGTTTGAACTCTAATGGGAAAAACAGTCATCATAAAGAAAAAGACTATGAAACGATATAGTCATAAGACTCTGGTTATTATTTAGAAATCTTTCAAGCATTTATTATGCGTCTCTTTTTTTTTATGACTATTCAATTATTTATATACATTTAAATGAACAAGTAACAGAACCTGAAGTGAGAACAGGACAACTTTTTCTTCTTGTCCTACTATCGTACTTTATTCTGGTGGGCGGTAGGATAGTAAGAACCTTTATTTTGCACGTCAATTACTAAAGCACATTATTCCGTTTATTAGCTATCTTATAATTAATTTATTTCATATCATTTTCAAATATAAAAAGCTAAAGTTTCTAATAATGTCTAATATAATAAATACAAATTAAAATATAGAAACATCTTGATTTATTATTTTAATGAGATGTGCATCACAGAAAATAGATATTAAAAAAATAAATATGCATTCGTGAGGTTTTATCATCATTATCTTAACTTGTAATGGATGCTATTAAAAAAGGAAAATAGAATACTGTAAAAGTACTTGATAATAAAACATATGATATAAAGAAAAAGAAAACATACAAAACAGAACTGAGCACGGGATGACATTTTCTGTCCTGTACTCAGCTCTGAATGGTATGCCTACTTTTCGTCATTATCTTAAAAAATTTTGCACAGTAATCTAAAGATATGAATATAATTGAGTTGCTAAAGAGTTCTAGAAAAAATTCAATGATATATTTTTTCGAGATATACCTACACTCAACATCGAACGTATATTTCGTTGTAAAGATCAAAACTGTCGAAGTAAATAAACCAAAATTTAGCTTGCAATTATAGAATCTCTACGAGTGGATTATACAAAACTTGTCTCGATCGAGTAATGCCATCAAAAGATGACTATTTCTTATTTACGATACAATTTTATTAAGTTTCTGTAGAACAAGTAAATTTGATAATTAACTTTGAAAAATTTTTATTAAGGAGAGTGCATATAGAAAATAAATTATTCTAAAAAAATTTTAATGAAAAATTATTTTATTTTAAGAAAACTTACTGCAATTAGTTGATGACATAAGTTTTTGTTCAATACAGATTTTTTATATATCTTAAACGATAGAATGAAATATATAGAGAATATCGAGTTTTTAATCAAAGAAATATTTGATTGAGCTAGATTTAAGATAATATGTAGAAACCTGTACACAGTATAAAGAATGATATGATGCTTTTTCTAAAAAATAGTCATTGTTAAATGTTACCCGTAGTGTCTCTTTTTTTTAACAATTGCGACGCAATTGCGCGTAATTACGAGGATTTTTTTTTGGAATTACTGATCAAAATGCGATCGTAGCTATGGCGTTAACTGCATTGCAATTCGATCATGATCGAGAACATGGGAATGTATATAATAGCCAATCTTGAAAGTAATCTAAGTCTTAAAATAAATTGTTGTTGTCGACTGAATGTAAAATGACTTTTGTGAAAGAAAATTAAATAATATATGAAAAAAAAAGTTCTTCGCAATATTCCTATCTATAGAGATAGGAAAATTGCGAAGAATTTTTTTTTTCATACTTGGTTTTGGATAAATATTGACTACCTGATTTTTTTTTGTTTTTAATAAAGTAATATTCATAATGCACCAACAACAATCATTGAGTTGGACTTTATTAAGAAGAATTTTTATCAATGTCAAAGCGATATTTCAAGGAGATTCTATTGTAATTTATAGTGGTAACTCAATATTTATTGTGGGTATAACGTGAGTGGATGAAATTGTGTGTGTGTGTGTGTGCGTGAAGAGAAGGCATACTTCTATATATTTTTGTTGTTTGTATATAAATGTTCTGGCACTTCCACTAGTTGGTACTCATTTGATGTTTGATTTCATGATATAATGACAATTAGATGGCGTGTTCAAGTTCAAAAAAAAAAGGCTCGTGGTATTCATAGTAACAATTATGTCTTAATAGACTCCGTAAATCACAGTTAATTAAAAAAGAAAAAAAAATGTGCTAATTTAACACATTCTATAAAGGACAGCTTATTAAATAGAAATAGTAAAACTGAATGTTTAGCGAATTCTATAAAGTGCAGTTAAGTGAAAATAAAACTGAACGTACAAGTTATATTAAAATTGTCATCAGTAAATTATTTGAACAACGAAAATTTGAGATTTAAGATTATTTTCTATTTGAATAGTGTTAATTTAAAAAACAATTGAAATTTAATTTAACATGATTTGAATTTTTATTTTATATTCGCAAATGAGAAGACACATCGAAAGGGTGGTATCATCATTTCAATAGCCATGTGTCAATCAAACATCTTTCCATTGCTAGATTTGTTAGATGTATTTTACATGAACAATCTATAAATTTGACATTGATAGTGAACGACTTGGTGTAGGTGAATAATCAAAGAAAAAGAAAAAAGTTGATGCGAATCTTGATGTACGATTGAAAAGCATCGCATTGTCGTATAAGATCAACAACATCGAAGAACATTTAACTTGAAGTGCTATGAACTGAAAATGACCATTTAAATTTAGTTAAATAAACTTTATCTCATATTGTTATAATGAAAATGAATGGTTATTCAAGTAACATTCATTGAGAATCGATTCACTCGACTTTAGCGTGGCGAGATAGAGACATGCATATAGATGCAATTAGATACGAGTGTATGCTAAATTAAATACTAGATAAATAAATGAGATGACTTGACATATAAAAGTGACTCGTTTCATGAAACAATTTTGAATATACTGCACTTGTATAATGAAGCTCAGTTTATATGTGCAATGTTATTGGTTTTTTGACAGAAATTTTATCAAACTTTTATTCTAAGTACGATGAATGAAAATTTCTTCTATCTTATATTGATATATATCGAAATCTTGTATTTCTATAAATGATATGTGATCATAGATAGTAAGGTATCTATTTTCAACATTTCACGCTCGAAGTTTTAATACACTAAATAAAAAGCTTGAAATGAAAAACGTTCCAGCTCTTCATCATTTATATTGTTCTGCATTCTTCTTCATGTTTGGAATAAAACGTATGCTATATATATTGCTCATGTGACAACGACTGCCGTAACTGACAGAATCAAGTCGTTTTCGATTCAGTCGGATAATGGTGATCCGGCTGAGATGCCTGTATTAGCTATAGAGCCCGAATTGGCAACAGTTATGAGATAAATTGTTATTATAGATGGCACTACAAAAATTTTTATTCGTAAAGTATATTCTGAAACTGTTTGCTTCTCAATTAATTCGAATTTGAGTAGAAAACACTCTATACAATCTTTATAGCTGGAACTGAAAGTCGTAACCACTATTTCCGATTCTTATGAGTAGAGTAATATACCGACGATAGTGCGAACAAATGTACGACATGGACGATTAATAAAGATAACATTGAACTCAATGTAATTATTTATATTTAGCTACATCGGCGCTATTTCTATTGCCAAAAAAAAATATCACATTATTCAAATGATTTTATTTAATCATAATCTTATGTTCAGACTCACTCTGTAACTCTTAATAATTATTACATCATATCTCTATGTATACACCATTAAACAATCAATCGAACCATTCAATAGTATAATAATAATGATTATTTCTTCTAAAAGCATCTCAAGTCGAACAAACATGCTCGTAAACAATCGTAAATGATCGTTTACTGGCGTATTACATGACTTGGTAATATTGAGCCATGTAATATATTAAAACACGATCGTTTCATAGTGTATACGGATTTCGTACTCTTAGTCCTGGAATACTACTTTTCGGTTAATTTGAATCCTAATGCGTAGATGTTCTTTTCTTGTTATCCTACATAGTCATTCGTACCATACTCACCACATGATCATCTATACCACAGATATAATATGATGGTTCGGACCATAGTTACCATATGGTAACTATATTACAGACAGATAGACATAGATGAATTCCCATTGCTAGGCCCTATCCTTTCAGTTGATGGAATGTAAAGCAGCAAATGATAAAGAATATGAAGAACGATTAGAAATTAAAATTTAACAATTGATAGGAACATAAAATTGATTTGATTCGATCCTACGATAAAAATTTCTATGAATTAGTT
The DNA here is from genome assembly GCA_905250125.1 of Rotaria sordida. Taxonomy (NCBI): domain Eukaryota; kingdom Metazoa; phylum Rotifera; class Eurotatoria; order Philodinida; family Philodinidae; genus Rotaria; species Rotaria sordida. The sequence goes on along the minus strand of CAJNOL010000196.1, from coordinate 98,608 downwards.
TTCTAGCAATAAGAGCAATATCTTTTCAAAAATGACACTTTTGTTTATTAAAAAATAAATTCATAATTTCCTGCATTTTGTTCTGCTCTTAGTATGCCATTGTCGTGCTTCTAATTCCGTACATATGGATTATTAATATACTATGAAATAAAATTGTTCTTTTGTTAAAGAAATACAAAGTTTGTAATGCGAACATTTCATTATAAACCAATATTTTGTTTTTCTTGTCCAAAATGTGTAGCTATATAATAATTTTCGTTAATAGAAATTATCCTGAGAAAAAAAACAAAATGTTTTGTATATTTCTTATTTGGTTGATATAGTGTTTTTTCAGAAGAATGTTACGTTTTTATTGAAGAAGTAAATTTATTTAGAAATGAATTAACAACAATGGTATCATTAGCAAAAAGACGAGGAAAACTATTTCAATCAATTGACTTGACTATTCTTCATGCATAAAATTAATTTGTTAAAAGGACAATTATACTCGAAGCATAATGTCTATATTTTTAGTCATGACCGATTTAAAGAGGAATAGGCAAATGAACAATTACTCTACTCCATTCAAGCATTTTTTTCGCTGCCGTAAATACTAATGAGAATTCAAACAATGATTTAATTGAAGATTTTTATTTTCCGGCAAGTGTTTTCGCAGATAAAGATGATTGCTAGTTTCAAACGGATAGAGTCTTTGAAAAATCAAACTTTTCAGCTTCTAGTATTCGCCAATAGAAGTCTATTTCAATTACTTAAAACGATAGTGCAAGCGATTCTCTACAAAATGAAACCACCTCTAGCTATCTACTACGTATTTTGACCGAGATATATCAACTTAATAGAACGTATAAAAGTCATTTTTCTGTGATTTCATCTGAAAACACTATTTTTATGCCTTCCGTAAAATTGATGTATCTGGGTCAAAAAATATTATAGATAGCTGGAAGACTTTTTATTTTGCAGGAAATTGTTTGCTCTATCGTTTTGGGTAATTGAAAAAAGAATTCTATTGACAAATTCCAGAAGCTGAAAGGCTTGATTTTTCCGAGACTATATCCTTGAGAAACTAGCAATCAGTCTTCATCTTTGAAAACTCTTGTCGGAAAATAAAATTCTTTATTCAAATTACTATTTGGATTTTTATTAGTATTTAGAGCATAATGAAAAAATATTGATAATAAACTTGATTGAATAATTTTGAAAGTCACAAAAGGACAAACATGTTTGTTGTTTAATGAAAATTATTATCTTTGTAGTTGCATTTGCAATATTACAATATATTGATGATGTGAAAATGATTCGTAGACATCAGATAAATCATTGACAAAGATTAGTATCACAATTTAGTAAAAAAAAAAAAAGAATGTGACAATATCTGTAGTTAGTATCTTATGATTTATTGAATTATGTTCTTATTTCTATTACAGTGAGTGTGGTGTCTAATAATATTTTGTAGTTTGTTTTTTTTTGTGAATACAGTTGAATAGAAATGAGTCGAAATTATAGGAAAATTAATTAATTAGTCTTAATTTTTTAACAAAGTATGATGAAATTATTTTATTGATTTTTTTTTGTGCATAAATAATTATTTTTTAATGATGGCTAGTGCAAATTATAATTATTCCTTCAAGGTAGCAATTATTTTCTGCTACGCATTAATATGTGTAGTTTTCTTTTTCAGTTTCAGTCAGCCATAAATTTTTATGGTATGTATCAAATTAGTTGAAAGAAAAAATGGCGAAAAAACATGTCGATCGTATCAAAATGACGAAAAAACGTGTCGATCGTATCAAAATGACGAAAAAATATATATACTTCTAAGAAAATGTCGAAAATGTTCTTGATGTTATTCAGTGGTATGGATCTTTTCTCCATTCACACCTTTAAATATTTTTTATACACTAGTATTTCTTGTTAGTGTACGTTATACATTCTCACTTTTTTTGTACACAATAAAATATCCTGATCTTACTAGTCGAGAATCTCAAGATAAACTTTTTTCCAACATCTTCATATGATTGATACTTTTTTTCTTTCAACGAAATCAATGCCATTCGTTTTTATTAGTTATTAAATAGTAAAAAAAAGGATTTATTATTTGATTATATTATTTTTACACGAGAAAATTATTCGATAGAACTTATCTTTTTCTAATTTTTGAACTAGAAAAATTTACAAGAATTTATTGAAAAAAATTATATAATGATATATATTTCATATGAAATATTTACTGTAATTTGTCTTATTAATCAAAAGAACTTTATGTATGTTTTAAAAGAAAAGTACACAAACAATTTCTGTCGATTGTTCAGTAGTTTACAGAATGATTCGTTTTACTTGATCATTTATCATATTCATATTTATTTGAATATTCGTATCACTAAAAGTTTTTTTTTTTTTCATAGTTTCTGCAATTCATAATACATAAGAATCGTTTCTTATATAATTAAGGGAGTATTATGCATGATTTTTGACATGACAATGAATATGAATACAAAGGTGAACAATGATTTATTATAGGAGTAGTAAAACTCCTATATGTATGATAATTTATTATAATTAATCCATTTATAAAATGCATTTTATTGAATATAGAGAGTAAAAATCAGTTATTTCGAGACATAATCTATTGATGTAATTGTTTCTAATTGAAATATCTCTTTTAATGTCTAATAAAATGATAGGAAAATTTAAAAAATATGACTTCAATATCATACTATTAATAGTTGTCATTGACTTGCTCATACATTGAAATAATCAATTAATTGTGCATTCATGAAATAGTAATTTATATCACGTGTTTCGGTCTGTCCTTGTACAAATCGTATCGAAGTACAGATGAATGACTTGCGAACAAGGCGAGTCGCGTGTTGCTGACTAACCTTCTATTCAGAATTAAACTTAACCACCATTTGAAATGATTCACTTCAGAAATTTCTTCTGTGAATAACAATGAAAAAAAATAGCGTATGAACGAAGATGAGTATCTTTTATAGTCCTATTTTTATACACTTTACATGAATCTTTTGCTTTCAACTCTTTCTGATAATGTTTTATTTTCTTTTTTTGTGTTCGAGCTTGATAATAGTTATATAATAAAACTATGATTAATAATGAATTATCTAGCGTTTAATTTTATGAAGGCTAGAAAAAAAAACAACTATACACGATTCCTATTTCTTGATATGTACATATATATCTCAATGAATTATGCACTACAATAAAAAACGATATAATATAAGAGAGAAAAAGAAATAGACAAATACATTGATGAAAAAACGAAGGACGATCTGTCATATTGATTTATATCCCTCAATAAATGAAGAGGAAAATATGAGAATAAATCTTTGTTGATTCATCTTATAAATGGTCCATTAGAAAAATGAATGACACATCAACATAAAAAATTATTTGTTTTGTTCTGCATTTATATGTCTATTAGACTTACCTTGGACATTGTCAAAGTCAGATAAAAGCAACAGACAAATAGTCTATTGAATATCATACGGTAGATATTTTATAGTAGTTTTTAAAATAAAAAAAAAAGAAAGACAGTTATAATATACGTTTTTTTACCGTTACGCTTGAGAAAACTACCAGCTTCTAACCTTCTTTTTTCTCTCGTTTTAGTAAAAGACGGCTATTGTATGTCAAGGCTAACTTATATATTTTAATACGTATAAAAATCAAGTAAATAATAATTACTACGATTCATCATTGAAATAAAAATAAGATATTTTCCTTCATATTTTGCATTGACATTATATAGAAATAATGGTAAAGCAATTGGAAAATGAACATAATACAACGTCTCCTCCATTGCTTGTTGCTGCTCATTGTTCAACAATACGACGCAAGGCCAATCGTATCGATGAACAAGAATTAACAGCTATGTTAAATGATCTTTTTCGTGAATTATATTTTAACAGTATAAATCCTACAATATATTTAAAGTCTTTATATGAAGTACTTCATGCATTAAATTCTACTTCAATATCTTCATTAATATCTCTACATTCACATACATTTTTTCTTCTCATACGTAATACAATACAAACTCTTTTACAAAAATTATATACAACATATCAATTAAATGATCAAGAAATATCTGTTTTACGTAATTGTATTTTATTACTTGAAAATTTAGTTGAAGATATTGATGATGTGTCAAAAATTTTACCTTGGATAACTGATAAAGCATTTATTGATGCATCAGCAATATGTTTATATCAAATAAATAAAATATTAAATATGAACAATAGTCACCGTGTAATAAAACTAGTAGTACATTTAATAAATATGTTTGCACGTATACAAGAATGTTTATCATGGGATTTACATCAAAGTTTGTTTGTTCGTTTACTTCAACCAACTATTGATTGTTTAACATCGACTACTTATGTACAATTATTTAAAGATTTAAAACCAGATTCAACTTCGTTAACAGAACTACAAAAATTATTTCTTATTAAATGTCCTTACTTTCTTGAAACTTATAATGGTAGAAAAAAATTTTTTTTTTTTTTCTCTTTTTAATAGTATGAGTATTTTCTTTTCTACAGGTCCACATATGGAAAAAAGTATAGAACAAGTTTTAAAAACAATGTTACCACGTTATGTATCGATACTTGATAAAAATATAAAACAAATTAAAAAATGGCATGGTCCAATGATGCGTTCGATTCGTCATCTTCTTACAACTCTTATTTTTGCTGAAGGTTATTTTACAGTATATTTAAGTAATGGATCACTTGGATCACTTATTAATCATCTTTTATATCTTATTAGTGAACCTACATTAATTAAAAAACTACATAATACTCCAGAAAATCAAGAAACATTATTAATTGATGCAGCACTTCGTGTTTTTAGTGTATTAATTTATGAACCTGATGCTCTTGATTATATTAAAATTTGTAAATCGGCGAGAATATTTCGAGCATTAACATCAATATCTTCTGAAAGTATTGTTTTGAATGCTTATATGATGCTTGCTAGTACAATTGATAAAAATGATATCAAAGAATTAAATATTGATTTATCTCAATTGACTTTTAATATTCTTAATTTATTATATAATGCAGTTGAATCTCAGAATAAAACTAATCTTAATGATCAAGTGAATACGGGAAATATCAATCGAAATATAATACAACTTGCTCAAATATTAAAAAGTAATTAACAAAAAAAACAAAACATATTTAATAACTTTGTTTTATTTTTTCATTCGAATACTATTTTAATTCAAAGGTTTGATACAATATGAACAAGTTAAAAATGAAATATTAAAACAAAATGCATTAAGATTTTTAATTCAATGTAGTCAAAAATTTACTGGATTAACAAAAGAATTTTTTCTTGAATGTCTATGGAAATTATCAAGTAATGAACAAGTAGTTCAAGAAATGTCTCAAAATTCAAAATTTATTTTGTCATTAAAAGATATTCCAAAACCTATTATTAGTGATACTCAAGAAAATAATAGTCTTCTTCATTCTCATAGTTTTAATCGTCGTCGTCGAAATAATACTGTAATTTCATCTGATGATATAGCAAATAATGAAATATATAAAATGGCTAATAGACTTCTTCAAAATCTTGTAAATGGTATAAATGAAATGTAAATTTCTATTGAAAAATTGTACTATTTTTGTTTTTTCATTATATAGAATCTAAATTTCAAGAAAATGAACAAAAATCAAATGGAGAATTAAAACATATTAATGATGGAAAAATATCTAAATATCATATTATGATTTCATATTGTTATGATGATAAAGATATGGCTTATAAAATTCAAGAATTTCTTGCTAATGAAGGTTATAACATTTGGTTCAAACGTGATAATCCTCATGAGCAAAGTAAATCGATAAAATTTTGTTTGTTTTTGTGAAACACAATCTATCAGAAGTGTTGAAATATAGGAGTAAAAAGCTGCCTTACACTTCTAGAGAAGAATGTACAACATATCCACATGAAATTTTTACCAAAGATAGATCACCTAAAATGAGAAGACATGTGTTGAAGAAATAAATTTTCGACAATATTTCCGCTTGTTTTTTTTTGGATAAAATGGTTTTCCATAAGAGTACATCAAGCTTGCTTTCGGATCGAGCTAAAATTTTGCCGACAGATACTTGAAAGTATTTTCCAGAGGTGTAATCAGTCGTTTTCATTTCTGACTTTCCTATCCGGATCTATAGAGCTCTGAATGTCAGCACTCTGGTTTAGGGTCCGAACAGTTACATATTTCTCTCATAATCAGTTATACCCTTAAATTCAACTAGAATTTTAATCTTATATTTTAGCTACTGACATCCAAACTGAAGTAATAGATAATTCCACATTAATTGTTCTTTGTATATCAAATTCATATAAACGAGATAATCAATGTCAAAATGTAGCAGAATATGCATTTAATTCTAAACGACCTATTCTTCCATTAATTGTACGTGCAGGATATACAAATGATGGATGGTTAACTACTATAATCAACAAACATAGACCTATTGATTTTGCTACATCTGATTTCAAGATGGCTTCTTCATTACTTATTCAAGACATTAATCAACATGTAAAAAAGAAAGTATCCTATGTCGAAGCAACGGCAATTACACCAACTAATGTTGAACAAATGATTCATTCTTCGACGCCTGTTCATTCCAATCGACAACAGCAAAAATCATTCGAAAATGGTATTTCAAGATCAATAACACCTGCTCATAATGTTGTTACAGTTGAAAAATCTTCCAAATCTCCAATTAATTCTAATTCAAGACCAATTACACCAGGTACGGCACCTATTACATCTGTATCTTCATTCGTAAATATAAATGGTAAGATAAATTTTCCGGAAGAATTTCTAAAACGTGACACACGTAATTCGACATATCATTCAAGTTCAATTAATCATTGGAAAAGAAAAGAAATACTTGATTTTTTATATGATTCTAATCTTAATTTAATGATGCCAATATGTGAATCAATGACAGGTTGTGCATTAATACGATTCTTTCGAATGTGTCAAGAAAAGCCTAGCCGTCTTTATAGTCAAATAAATCATGAATTACGTTGTCGTTTTCAAGATGTAACTTTACCAATGGGTATTTATACACGATTTCTAACTGAAATAGACAATTTACTTACTTCAGTATCTGTACCATCTACTGTATTATCTCATACATCTCGTTCATCATTAAAGCCTATTCAACAACAATTATATATGCCTAATAGAGCTCGATCACAACCATCACCAATGCAACCCAGTTCTATATCATCAACACGTTCTTCAGTAACTCCTAATCGGATGCAAAATTTTACACCAATTGGAACACTCTTAGAATCAACAATACCTCATACTACACGAGCTACGGGACGTACTATTTTTCGACCGCCATCTACTTGCGGTCAACCATATAATTTTATTGTTGAATCTGCTGAAGATTCAACTAAATTACTACAAGAATTTGAGCGTTATGGACATCAATTACTTCTACTTCATGACAAAGCATGTGAACATTTTTAAATGAACAGTGTTCACCAGGAATAGACATGTTATTTTTTTTTATTAGTTCTTAGTTTTAATATATATATACAGACAAAAAAAGGATGGCTATTGATGAAGCGATTGTTTTTTCGTGTCAAAAATATTTTTGAAAAAACAAATGCTAGATTTTCTGAATCAGCATAAAATTTTGAGTTAGTTGAAGAGCATTTTTCGCCGATCTTTTTGCATCCATCGAAAAAAAAAGCTTTTTTTCTGATTCCTTCAAATCATATATCATCAAAGGTAGGACATTGCGCTGATCCTGACGAGGGAGGGTCACCAACTGATCAATCGCTTTTGAGTCGGAACTATGTGCATAATATAGGTCATAATGAGCTATGAATACCGTGAAAAGAGTTCGGGCGGATAGCTTCTTACTGCTGAGATATAGCATTTTTACTATATTTTTCAGAAAAAGCTGTGGTCCCCCTCAGGAACATCAGAAAAAGTGAGTTTTGAGTTTCCGTCTGAAACTTTGCATGTAGATAGGCCTCAATGAGAATAGTTTATTGTGAATGTCTCAGATTTTTTGGTTGCTCCTAGTCTGAGATAAGAACATCGGATCCGCTGGTGTATATGAGCAATTTTACAACAACTGTATCTTAGGATAGGAACAACAAAAAGAGCTGAAACTTTCGCAATAAAGTATTTTCATCGAGGTCTATATCCATGCAAAGTTTGAAGTCGAAATTCGAAATTCAGTTTTCCAAGTGTTCCTGAGGGGGATCACAGCTCTTTTTTCTTAAACATACAGTAAAAAGGCAGTATCTCAGCAGTAATAAGCTATCCGCCCGATCTCTTTTCACGGTATTCATAGCTCATTAGGACCTATATGATGCACATAGTTCCGGCTCAAAAGCGATTGATCAGTTGGTGACCCTCCCTCGTGAGTATGATGTTAATCATTAAAGGCAAAGAAGTTTCTATCGAGAAAAAATCTATTCTATTTAGGATGCTGATAGACAGTCATTATCAGTTACAGTCGTGAGACCATCTAACAGTAGAGCCCATTGGGCCCGATCCGGATCCGGATCCGAGTCCAAAAAATTTTACCGATCAGATCCGGTTCCAACAAATTTTAATCGGTCGGATTCGGGTTCCAAAATTCTTGGATCCAATGGGCTCTAGCTATTGGTCCTATTAGAAAGTTTAAAATAGACTTCGTCTTATGCGAAATAGTGTTTTCATTCAGAGTAATGCGAAAGAAAGTGATTCAAAATCGATTTTTTGAATAGCTTTAAGGCAAAATACTCGAAAAATCAGCATGTTTGAGACTTTTAACGTAATTTTATAGGGTAATGAAATCTTAAGGCAACGAACTGTATACAGAGCTCGTCGCAGTTTATTATGTTCTATTTTGATTATGGAATCCAAGCAAGTTTTCGTACAATCTATCAAGAAATATAGAATTTTCTTTCGTTCAGCGTAAGAGATTACATCTGAGTAAATCCATTTCAAACTAATGCCTATCTCTGGATAGATTGGAGAAGAACTTGACAAAAATTTTAGAAATAGGCTTTGAGACATACTAAGAACGGAACTTAGAACTAGTAAGCATCTAGGATAGGCTTTTTCAAGGGTAGCTGGTGACCTGTTCTACGACTTCTTGCCTTACGATTTCATTACCCTATAAAATTACGTTAAAGTCTCAAAAAAGCTGTTTTTTCGAGTATTTTGCCTTAAAGCTATTCAAAAAATCGATTTTGAATCACTTTCTTTTACATTACTCTGAATGAAAACACTATTTCGCATAAGACGAAGTCTATTCTAAACTTTCTAATAGGACTAATAGCTAGAGCCCATCGGATCCAAGAATTTTAGGATTCGAGTCCAACCGATTAAAATTTGTTGGATTCGGATCCGGTTACTCAAAATTTTGGATTCGAACCTGATTGATTAATCTTTTGTGGGAAGAGTCCATCGGATCCAAAAATTTCTAAACTCAGACTCGGATCCATTGAACTCTACTGATAGGTCGCTTGACGATTGTAACTGATAATGACTCTCTATTAGCATCCTAAATAGAATAGGTTTTTTCTCGATAGAAATTTCTTTGTCTTCAAGTGTTAACATCATACTCAGAATCAGCGTCAAATTCTACCTTTGATAGTATATGATTTGATAGAATCAGAAAAAAGCTTTTTTTCAATGAGTGCAAAACGATAGGCAAAAAAAAAGTACCTCATCTAGCTCAGAATTTTATGTTGATTCAGAAAATATTTAACACGAAAAAAATGGTCTTATTGATATTCAACATTTAGAAAAAAACAATCTGTTTATTTTTATATTTCAAGAGAATATTATGGTCATTTAGTACAAACAATATTTCAATGCATAGCTTATCATTCAAAGTACTCCACAGAATCACTATCGACAGTGTTGAAACGACTATCAAAATTATATTATTGACTTAATTAATTGTGCCAAATCCAATCAAAGCGAATATATTAGTTTTAAATGGGCAATACTTTCAGTTTAGCTTATGTGAACAGAGATTAAGCAGTTAAACATATAATCATGCGTATGAAAATTACAATTCTCCAATGTACTATAAAAAATTTTTACACTTCTTCAGTGTCACTTTGAGAAGTTAAAAATTTTTGTTAATCGAAAAATCATATCACAATTATTTTAGTATTGATTATTAGTATCGCATGCACACACACATATATCTATATATATATATATATATTAATTAAGTAATGAAACAAGTTCATGAAATCCACTTTCTTCTAAATAACGTTTAAGTCGATTTTTAGTAGCTAATGAACCTTCTTGTTCACGCCACATATGAAGTAATTCTAACATCTATAACAAAGAAATTTCGATTATTTTCTTTTTTGTTTTCATAAAAAAAAAGTAATATTTACTGTTGCAGATGAATCATTATTATTTTTTATTTTATATGCTTCAATATCATATTCAAGAAAACCAAGTGCAAGTGCTAATTTCGACCAATTTTTATACGATACTTGACTTGCTATTTGTCTTAATTGTTCATCATTAACAAGATCATAATTACCATAATCATTTATATTACGTATATTTGTTGATGATGCTGGAAGTGATGGTAATGCATTTGCTTCATCAAGTAAATGTGTTGGTATAATATTAAATTTAAGAATATCTTCAAGTTCATTTGGTGGTATAGATCGTTGGACAGCATCAACGAATTGTTGCATATTTAATTTACCTAGAGAAATTTTCTTTATTTAATATTTTTTTATATTATAAATTTACTTTGTTCTTTAGCTCCTAATTGTTGCATAAATTGATGTGATAATGCTTTAATTTCATCCTTTAAATATAAAAGATAAAAATCCAAAGTTTCTTTTTCCTCTTTTTTTATTTGTTTTTTGGTTAATTGAATGATATACATACATCTTTAGAATCAAGATAAACATGTTTTAAAAGTTTACTTATCATCTGCGAATCAATTGGTTCACCATTATTAAGATAATGATATACAGCTGCTAGTTTTTGTGGAATGGTAGCTGCATCAAGCCATTGCATTACGACTATAAAATAACCAAATGGAATACTGTTTGGATCTGATTTAGATCGAGGAAAATGTCTCATAAGCTAGAATGAAAAAATATAAAATAAATATTACTATTGATCATATAAAAATATTACTATTAAAGGGTATGGATCTCTTCCTATATTCAGTCACACGCACACCCTTAATAATAGTTTCACAAGAGGCTAATATGTACTCTACTGAAATGAAGATCGTTGAAATTTGATAACGTGACTATCCGATAATATTCTGAATATCATACCTACAGTATGAAAAAATGTTTGAATATTATGTGTATTAATACTAATTGTTCAGTAACACTTGAATCAAGACTATGACTATTATGTAGATCCAAATGAGCTATAAACATCCTGAAAAGATTTCGTGTCCTTAGTTTGTTGTTAAGGAGATACTGCACATTTATGGTAATTTCTCAATAAATGCTGTGATCCTCCTGAGAAACACCAGAAAAATTGATTTGAGAGTTTTGACTTGAAACTTTGTATAAAGATAGTTCTTAACGAGAATAGGTTTTCCATGAATGTTTCAAGTCTTGTTGCTCTTTCTGTTTTAAGACAGAACTATGGTAATAGTGTGACTTTTCCATCGCTGTTGTAAACCAGCAGATTTGCTGTTCTTGTTTTAAGACAGAAGTAAATCAAAAGACTTTAAAATTTTACAATAAACTACTCTCGTTAAGACTTGTCTCTATGCAAGGTTTTAAGTCAAAATTCGAAAATAAGTTTTTCTGGTGTTCCTGAGGAGGGACCACGGCATTTATTTACAAAATACTGTAAGAGTGCAGTATCTCCCCAGCTATAGAACAAGAGCATGGAGTCTTTTCAGAATATTCATAACTCATTTGAGTCTACACAATGCTCATAGTCTCGACTTAAAAGCGGTTGAACGGTTGCAGAGTTTTCTTCAATAGTAATCATAGTGATGCGTCAAGGTAATAGCTAACTTAAGTTAGGAATTAACGAGATAATCTCTCCAGATGTCAAGTCACTTTTCGACTGAGCTAGACTTTTCTATTACTCACCAAAGGAACATCGTCTCAGTCGAAAAGCAATTTGATACCTGTAGAAGTTTCCTGGTAAGCTGGTAACAAAATGAGTTAGTGTCTAAGTTTGCAACTAAGGAAAAGACCGAGTTGCAATTCATAATACACATATCATAATTGAATAGCCATTCTTTCTATACGATATATATCGAAAAAAACAAACGAACAGGATAATTACTGATATAGATCATTAAAAGGAATTCAGCAATCTCGTTTTCGACGAACATGTACACAACACTTCAAAGAAAGTGACTGTTAGTTGTTTCTCAATGTCATATGTTTTTTTTTATCATGCTCACCAATGAATGTTAATAGAAAGATCATAAATACTCTATCATATTAATCGTTGAAAACTGAAGAAAAACTCCTATTCTAATTCTTAATGATTAAGAACTATGTGTTTTAAATTATTTAATAAACACTTTCTAAACTTACATTTTTAACAAAAACATCATTAGATATTTCATTTGGTACTGCAGAATTATCAGGATATAAACGAGTTTGATCTCTTGAACCTGTTAATTGTTTAAAACGATTCCATAAACGTTCAACTTCTACAACTGCAAGTCCAGTTGCATCTGCATGACTAGTTAACCAATCACCACGATTTGGTGACATATTTGACAAATGATCTGTTTCAGCAATAGGAAGAGTATTAAAAACAGTTCCCATTAGTATTATTTATCTTTTAATAAATTGTCGAATGCTACCATGATTATGTTTATATCCTTATCAATACATAAAACAAGACTCGATTCAAGTATATATATTAATTAATAAAATATTCTCATTTAAAAAAAAAGAGAAATTATTCAAATAATGATATTTTATAAAATAAAAGATTTCTTTTTATTTATTAAATAATGTAATAGAGGGAAGCACAATCTATATATCGAACACATCATCATTGCATTTAATCTCCATCTATCTATTCAGTTTACTATTGTTCGTTTGATAGAGAATAACTAGTTTAATGGTTTATTAGTATTTTGAATAAATGATCGAATCCTAATGATACCAATCAATGATGAATAATCATAGAATTATTGATTAAATATATTTATGATAAATTTTGTTTCAGCTTTGTCTGAGATTGGTTTCTGTTGTTTGCTTTATTATATTCATGAAACTGTATTTGACGTTGTTTGTATGATAACATTTTTTCTTAATAACTTATGTTTTCATTGTGCATGTATTACCAGTGAATCTTATTCATCATCATCAAATTGTTTTATCAGTTTGTAGTGGTGATACATCGAAATATATATATATATATATATGATGATTTTCGTGAAGTAAATTGATGATTCAATAGAAAAAAAAGATGCACATATAAATAAAAATGATTATTTTACATCACAACGAGAATTTCATGTTGATAAAGAAGATGGTTCACTAATATTATTTTATTGTTTAATGGATAAATGATTTGATGAAATATATACTGAACAAGATATTTTAATAAATTTTTACTTTTGATTTGAAAATTTAGATAATCCACCTGGTTATGACTGTACACGATCAGTTGAAATATGTATTAAAAAATTTTGAAATAGAGAAATTAGAAGAAGTTTATATAACTGCGCATGACTTATATGTATTTATAAAGTAAAAAAAAAAAAAGAAGGAAATTGTAGTCAATAAAAAATATTTATTGGTTAAATATATTTATCTTCGTTGTATTGTTTTATTGTGTATATTTGTTTTTCTTCAATAAAGCTTTCATAGCTTATTCTATTTGTTAAGTATTCGAGTAAAGTTTTTCATTGAAAGCTTAAGGAAATGAAATTGAGATTTCAATACATTTGATAATAATGATAAAAATTTATCGTTTTGTATTGTATCGGAGGCGAACTAAGGAATGATTAGATTTATCCATTGTTCTAAAACATTTCAAAGTCTTCCTCGAAATTTGAATAGTCAAAATAAGTTTATGAATATTCTAAGTAGGACAGTTTTTGATTTTTTGCACAAATAAAAACTTATATTCAAGATGTCAATGATAATGGGATGTAATGCATTGATTTGCCATAATCGCCATAAAAAGCATGAACTGATCAAGTTATAACTTTAGGAAATAATCACTATCAATATTTCTGAATTTAACAAGATATATAATAGTGTGATAATAACGCTAAATTAAGAAAAATGAAATAAAAAGATAAAAAAAACAACGAGCAACTAGCAACAAGACAAACAAAAGCTAGAATGTCAGTAACTTGTCAGTGTGGTCCCAAGAGGAGCTCAGGTGTAGAATTTGTAAACTCTGACTATTATAGATTTATGGTATATTGTTAGAGAGGTTACAATAGTTTATTTTAAAAAGCATTAAACAAATGAATAAATCAAAATTATAACAATTTTTATAGTTGATTTGCGCGCTTTGAAATTTTATTTTTTTCAAAAATATTTGTATTTCGAATTACTACTATTCCACCAATTTATTAGATGTATTTAACATTGTTATACTGAAAAAACTTATTCGTATTGCTAAATATATCTTCAATATACATAACTGATTTTCTTCGCATTAAACTTTATTAGAATTAAAAGTAGTTGGTTATTCTTATTCAGATATAACCTCTCTCTAATGAGGCCACTACTCTCGAGATGAAAAAAAATTAAAGAAAAAAAAGAAGTTTTTTGTGTTTTTGTAGAATTTTATTTATTGACTAGTTTCTGTGTGATTTTAACCACACGTCATCAGAATCTACAAAAAACTAACACGAAAAACTAATTTATAGAACAAAAAACAAAAACAATCTTATGGTCTGAAGGACCTATAAGACTGAAAAGCACATTAGATGGTCGAATGGACCTCTCTAATTGTACATGACAAAAACGAACAACAAAGAGAAAACGACGCCTTTGGTGAAACAGGTAGAATCTTGAACCGTAAATAACCATGTATTCCATTAACATCGATCGACGACCATTGTCTTAATTGATGATTGCGTTGTTTGTTATTGTTATCGCGATTGCACTTGCACCAAACATAGATACTATTCCGTAAAAGGAATACATATCTGTAAGCAAGAGAAGTGTTCTAAAATCAATTAGAGCTACTATGTCGGAGAAGTGTTCTATTAGAACCTCTGTCTCAGAGAAATGCACTAATTCGATTAGAACTCCTATCTGTGAGAAGTGTTCTATGTATATTAGAACTCCTATCTGTGAGAGGTGTGATAAATAGAATAGAAACCCTGCCTCAGAGAAGTGTTCTAAATAGAACACCTATCTCAGAGAAGTGTTCT
>CAJNOL010000196.1:62598-80489 GCA_905250125.1 Rotaria sordida | reverse complement strand
AAAAATAAAGATAAATTAATCACTGATCTTTAAAAAATAAAGATAAAGTAAAGGAATAAGGAATTCTTTTTTCGAGCGATAATGATGTTGAAAATGTTCTAGGACCACAAAACTCATATTCAGAAAGATTTTTATCATGAAATAAATGTATTTGTATTGAAAACAAGCTAGTTGAGATATAACATGAACTTCTGCTTTTTTTAAAATATTTAGCCGATTTCGGTCACGAAAATGAAAATTGACTCAAAACTAATATCATATTTCGAATCAGCATAAAAAATGAAGCTGACCATGAGTATTTCAAACTTTTTTGAGATATTTTTTTTTTATCGAAAAATTCACCCGTACTCCCCCTCAGGATGATTGGGTCAAAAAATGAATTCTCCCAAAACACTGTTTTTATTGTTAAAACGTTCTCCAGTTTGTGTTTTATTATCATTTTACAACTTTCGAGCTTGTTTGCCATTGTCGAAACGTCTCTTTGGTAAAATTCATTTTTTGGCCCAACCGTCCTGATGGGGGAGTACGGGTGAATTTTTCGATGGGGAAAAAAGATCTCAAAGAATTTTGAAATATTCATAGATCAGTTTCATTTTTTATGCTGATTCAGAATATCATATTAGTTTTGATTCAATCTTCATTTTTTTGATCGAAATCAGCTAAATACTAGAAAAAAACAATAATTCAAATTATGTCTCAATAGTTTGTTTTCAATATAAATAAATTTATTTCATGATAAAAATCTTCCTCAACATAAGTTCTATGGTCCTAGATCACTCGCAACAGCATTATCGCTAGAAAAAAGAATCCTTTATTACTTTACTTTATCTTTATTTTTTAAAGATAAATGATTAATTTATCTTTATTTTTTAAAGATAAATGATTAATTTATCTTTATTTTTTAAAAATAAAGGATTAATTAATTTATTTATCTTTATTTTTTTAAAATTATTGATTCATTTATGTTTATTTTTTAACAATAAAGCATTCAATTATCTTTATTTTATAAAGTAATAGTAAAGTACCACCCCTACTCAGCATAAGGTAGACTCCAGCGAAATGAAAAATAGTGAAAACAATACTTACTGTTCGATCTCCTGACATAGTTATTATGGCTATTCTCTGAATTTTCACTGCCTTTAATAGATAGCCTAATTGTTCTCCTTCTCTATTTTTCTCTCTCTCCTTTCGATATCAATATAACATTTTCGCCGATGATCCATTCGTCACATGAACGCCACTGTTCGTTCGAAAACAAAGATGACAAGTTATCCGGAAAGAACGTCCAGGTGTAGGGGTACAGTGCCAGGTCCGTCAAACTAGACTGACAGAACCCATGCGAAACCTGAGTACTCACTCCTGGACTTCAACACCAGAGATGCCTGGCGCCAAGTCTTTTTTTGTCTCGCTGAATTTCATCATTTGGTCCCAGCCCCAATTAATTTTTCTCTCTAGCTCCAGCCCCGACAAATTCTTCTTTTTGCTCCAGGTACCGAAGAATTTTTCCGGTTAGTCCCGATCCCGACGAATTTTTTTTGATGCCAGCCCTGATAAAATTTTTTTGTCCCGCTACCGGCAAATTTTTTTTTCCATCCAAGTCCCGGCTAAATCTTCTTGTCGGTTCCGTTGCTGAGAAATTTTTCTTCTTCGCCTCAATTCCCACAAAATTCTTTTTAGTCTCGGTGCCGAAAGTCCGGTCAATTTTTCTCTTTAGTCTCGATCCCGACAAACTTTCTTTTTGGTTTCGATCTCGATACGATTTTCTTTTTGGTCCCAGTCCCGATGCTGACAAATTTTTCTTGTGAGTCCTGATACCGAGAAAATTTTTTTCAGTCCTGATCTCGAGAAATTCTTCTTCTAGGTCCCGAACCGCACATTTTTTTCTCTTCTGTCCCTGCATCAACAAATTTTTCATTTTAGTTCTAGTCCAAGCAAATTCTTCTTTTCGGTCCCCAGATATTTTTCTTGTGAGTACCGATCCCGACCACTTTTGTTTTTGCTCCAGGTTCAGACTAATTCTTTGTTTCGGTCCCGCTGCTGAGAAACTACTCTTCTTGGGCCCGATCCCGAAGAAAATTTTTTTTCAATCCTGGTCCCGACGAATCCTTCTTTTTAGCCCGATCTCGGTAAATTTCTTTTTTTGTCCAGACCTCGAGAAACTTTTTTTAGTCCCGATCTCGAGAAGTTCTTCTAGGTCCAGGTTCCAACAATTTTTTCTATTTTGTCGCGGCCCCGACAAATTTCTCTTTTTTAGTTCTAGTCCCCACAAATTCATTTTTTCGCTACCGCTGCCTAGGAAATTTTCCCCTTGGTCAAGATCGTGACAAACTTTCTTTTCGATCTCGGTCCTAAGAAATATTTTTTTCTCCTGGTGTAGACGAATTCTTCTTTTTTATCCCGGTGCCGGTAAATTTTTCTTTTAAGTCACAATCCCTACAAAAGTTTTTTTCAGTCACGATCTCGAGATATTTTTCTTTTTAGTCCCGATTCCCATCAAATTCTTTTTTCCGGTCCCAGTTCTGAGAAATCTCTTTTTCACTACCGCTGCTAAGAAATTCTTCGGGATGGTCTCGATCCCCACAAAATTTTTTTTAGCCCCGGCCCCGAGAAATTCTTCTCAATCTCGGTGCCGACAAAATTTTCTTTTTAGTCATGATCCAGAAAATTCTTCTTTTCCGTCCCCAGAAATTTTTCTTGTTAGTGTTGATCCTGACAGAGTTTCTTTTTAGTCCTCATCCCGACCGAATCTTCTTTTTGGTCCAGCTGTTGACAAATTTTTCCTCTTAGTCCAGATCCCGACAAACTTTTTTTCAGTCCGGATATCGAGAAATGCTTGTTCTAGGTTCCGGTTACCTACAATTTTTTTTCTCCCGGCCCAGACAAATTTTTCTTTTTAGTCCCAGTTCCAAGAAATTGTTCTCGTTGTTCCAGAGCGCGAGAAAATTTTTCGATCCCGGTTCTAACGAATATCTTTTTGGTTCCAGTACTGGTAAATTTTTCTTTTTAGTCCCGGTCCTGACGAATACTTCTTTTCGACTCCGTTCCTCACAAACTTTTCTCGGTAGTCCCGATCCCGACAAACTTTTTTCAGTGCCGTTCACGAGAAATTCTCCTTTTAGCTACCGGTCTCCAAAATTTTTCCTTTTGTCCCAGTCCCGACAAAATTGCTTTTTGGTTTCGGTCCTGCCATATTTTTCTTTTTTCTCCTGGTTCGGAAGAATTCTTCTTTTTGGTCTAGGCAAATTTTTCTTTTTAGTCCCGATTCGGACAAAATTTTTTTTCAGTGCAGATCTCGAGAAACTATTCTTCTACGTCCCGATCCCCATAAGTTTTTCGTTTTTTTTCCGGGAGGTAACAAATTTTTGTTTTTAGTCCCAGTTCCCAGAAATTTTTCTCGTTATTCCAGACCGCGAGAAAATTTTTCGATCTCGGTTCTGACAAATATTCTTTTGTCCTGGTTCCAATGAATTCGTCTTTTTGATCCCGGTACTGGTAAATTTTTCTTTTTAGTGCCGGTCCCGACGAATACTTCTTTTCGTTCCAGGTTCTGACATATTTTTCTTTTTTGTCCTGCCTCCGGCAAACACTTCTCGATAGTTGCGGTCCCGACAAAGTTCTTTTTTCGGTCCGATCTCCAGAAATTTTTCTCTATAGTACCGGTCCCCATGATTTTTTCTCCGGGCCCCGACATATTATTCATTTTCAGTCCCGTGGTGACAAATTCTTTTTTTCCGTTCTGGTCTCCAGCAATTTTTCTCGTTCGTCCAGATCGGGTCAACGTTTCTGTTCGGTCTCGGTCCTGACAAATATTTTTTTTGTAGTGTTCGAGAGGAGTTCTTACTTTTCGCCCCGATTCTGGTAAATTTTTCTCTTTAGCTCCGATCCCGACAAATTTTTCTTTTTTTTTCCTGATCCCGACGAAGTCTTCCTGCCTGTCCCGGTCTCGATAGGCTTTTCGTTTTGGTGCCGATCCCGACAAGTTTTTCTTTTCGATCCTGACTCCGAGAAGTTCTACTTCTCAGTCCCGATCCTGACAGATTATTCTTTTTGGTCTCGGTGTCGATCTTGATCCATGTCTACAGAAAACTGTTCCAGACTCTGGTGGTTTCACGTCTAATATAATTCGTTCAGACCTCTTTTTTTTAGATTTGTTTTGGCAATGAGAAGCCGTTTTTTCGTTATATCTCTTAAATTATAATTCATATGATTAATACCATAATCTGTTTCAAACTTTATAATATTTAACTAGAAACTTGAGTTGCGGTCACGACAAGTTTTCTCTTGGTTGGGTACTTCCACGCAGCTCCTCCTACTTTTTACAGAACTTTCTCCCGGCAAGTTTTAAGTATGCTAGTCTTGTAGCCCTCGTCGAGTTGTGTAGGACTTGATAGTTAGTTTTGTTTAGAATCATGCGCTAACCGCAGCAGAGCAGTCCCAAAAGTCGATTTTATCGAAAAACGGTCCCCCGGAATCTGTCTCCTTTATTCTTCGTGAACGTTCTTTGGAAATTTTGATTTAATCATTGGATAGAGCATAAAAAGCTGTCTTTGTAAAATAATTTTCAAAACTATATCTCTAGAATTCATTGTTGGGGAGCATTTGTAAAATTTGGAAAAATAACACTTTATGCTTAAATTGAACTACTTATGAAATTTATATAACTAGTTAGAGACCCTAACATATTAAGATCAAAATGAAGCTTACACTATGCTGATTCAAACATAATATGCCAAAGTTCTTCAAAACGCTCCACACTCTGGATATATGGATCTAAAGGGGCCGGTGATCTCGAAAAACCCTATATTGGGACCAGATTTTCTCAAAAACTACACGTCAGAATTTCTTGAAACTTTTTTTCTGAATAGACCTAAGTGAACACTACTAGTGATTAAAATATCCGACTTCGCCTTTCAGAATTGTGGGAGGTAGAGCTCTTCCAAGTTAGCCCAAATTTCGGTGTTTTTCAAGAAATCCCTGTGGGGACCCCAGGTAGTCGGAAAAATTGTATTTTCGAATTTTGACCCGAAACTTTGCATATACAGAGGCCTCAAATAGACTAGCTTGCACAGCAAAATTCAGAAGTTTTGAACAAAGTTTTTCAAGATATGGACCTTCTACCATAGAAGTCCTTTTCTAAAGATAAAACTTCATATCTTGACGAGACCTGGTTCAAAACTTCTGAATTTTGCTGTGCAAGCTAGTCTAGTTGAGGCCTCTGTATATGCAAAGTTTCGGGTCAAAATTCGAAAATACAATTTTTTCCGACTACCTGAGGTCCCCCAAGGGGGAAACACCGTACTTTTGTACTTTAAAGTACCTTAAAGTACTTTAAAGTACTTCAAAGTACCTTAAAGTACTTTAAAGCACAAAATACGGTGTTTCCCCCTTGAGGGAACTCCACAAGCTATCGATTGGTAAAAAAAAATATTTTGTTTCATTGCTCTGCCTTCGAGATATATGACTTACAAAATCGATAATTTTGAAAAAAATGCAAAAATTCGAAATTTTTTAAACGAGATGTTCTCTACTCGCAATCGATAGAGGTCTTTTGCAATTTCTGTGTGATAGTAATCGATGAAGAAGTCCACTGCTGAATTAGATGTGTTTCGAAAGCTTCATGCTAACTTCGTGAACTATGCATCCTAAGGAACACAATTGACCATGCTGTCACTATTAGACAGATGAAGGCTAATCAAGAACAAAGTTAATATATGCGTTATAGACCTCAACTCATAAGAAGCCGAAATAGTATTTATGATGAATTAAATTCCTTCAGACGTTACAAAATGGCTCAGAGTAAAATAGGCTTAAATTTGGCAATAGGTGTAAAAAAAACCTGCATTCTTTGATGTTAATTTTTATGGGTTCGCTCGTTGCATTTTTCCTATCAGTTCAACAGTACGAGATAGATGCTGCTTCTGTCCAGTCAATAATGTGGTCAAAGAAAAAAAACTAAGTCTTATGATGTCGTTCAATTCCCATTTTCCACAACATGACTTTTACATCAATCAAACCGCCCTACTCCAGGAACAAGACGTTCGGCGCATTAGGCCACACCATTGGCATATTCAACAGACTAATACTCTATTTATAAAGTTATTTCATCAGCGGCTGTTCTGGAACCGCTATGGGGGTAAAGGGTTAAATGCATCTTTTCTATGCAAAAGAAGGCATCGGACTGCATTTAGACGCGTAAGTGAAATCCTAGAGCATCAACAAGCGTACAGAATTAACGCGTATAATCGCATGTTGTCGATAGGTAGCGTTCGATCCCGTTCAATTTAACTTTGTTGGAAATTATGAACGCATCTGGATGCAAACCCGAAATTGTTTACATTAGAAACGCGTTCCATAACTAATCTAAACCTGTTCGGATGTGTCTTATTTAATAAACGCATTTGGACACTAGTACTATAGACGCATTTTAGTACATTTGGGGTCTGTTTTAATCGAAGACGCGTTTAAACGCATCTAAAATTCGTTTTATAGTTACATGGGATTTCCTGATTGTATATATCAAGTAGCACTCTTAGGGAGTGAAAAAGTTCGGAAAACTTCTACTACATATTTTGGCATTTCAATATCGTAGAGGCTGTACCCTCCTCTGTGGAAATTTCAATTTCTGGCGCCATCGCTAGTAGGATCCTGCAGAATGGTGTCGGAATTTGATAGAATTTTGATCGGTTTTTATAGAACCCGACAGGATCCACTATTAGATTAATTCGTCTGGGCTTTTCATCAGCTTCATCAGACATGCTAAAAACTTGGACAGAGAGGTTTTTGAATGATGCTGAAGACGATGAGAATATCAAATCAAAAAACTAAATTTTGACTACTTCTCCGAGTCATGAATGGGCTTATGGATGTTCTCGTAATCAACATCGATTTCGAATCAACAATTAGTAAGTGGAATAGCCATTCATACAAAATAATCTTACAAATTTTCCATACTTTATCTAATTTATTCATGTACTATGAAACAACAAATGTACAAATCAATAATTATGGAATCCAGATATACAATATATGAGCTTTAGCACTTACAATCACTTTGTCTTCATCGTTTCTGTTTAAACCAAACGACTGACGTCGCTTTTCTATCACATGATCACGCGAAATTGGATAATCTAATAAAGTATCATGGCAAAATTCGATGATAACTTCACATAATTTTGGAAGACCACAGAGAAAAATATCGACGATCAGTAAGCTAGAGTCGAATGAACAATGAATAATTTTGATCTCTCTCAAAGATGAAAAACGTTCCACAATTTTTGAGCCATATTTTAATGGAAAGTACATATGATCCACAAACAGTTCAAGGTTCTCTATTCGACTAAAAGTAAGAGTAAGATCCGCATTGTCGATGATTATAGGCAAGAAGAATAATGAAGTATGCATGATAAGTCTTTTGACATTCACACATGCTCTAAAAAGTCAAGAAAACAATGTTATTTTAGATTGATTATTCGACATTGGATATAATTGTAATCAAAATATCAATAATATTAGTTTTCTTATAAGCAACATGATCAGTCATCACAAACCTGTAGGACCAAACTGTAATTTAGAAATAAAAACATGGAAAATACTACATCGATTCTATGTAGATTTCAGGTGAGAAACTGCTATCATATAGCAAGAAGAAAAATGATGAAATGAACAGCTCTTCTAATGATATATACTATCAAGCAGGAATGCTTCGATGATAAGTGCACACAATTTCTGGTGTTTTAAAAAATATTCATTCAGATTCATTCAATGCAAATTTCAATAATAATTCAATATATTTTAATTCAAATTGGATAAGTTTTGGGCTGTAAAACAATTTTGTCACAGGCTCCGATTCACTAGAGCTATGTAGAATACTTCCATTATTTTGATCTTAAGATAATCGATTCTTCTTAAGTTCACTTTCAAAACTTTTACATGGATAGTTGCAATCAATACTGATTGCTGTAATCTTACACACATGAAGATTGAATTATTTAAGATATGCTTGTTACAAATCTCTTATAACAAAATGAAATAAAAAATCACTAGTTGAAAAAAAATGATTATGTCAGATCTCTAATATGAGTTTTCTACGAGATTTTCAGTACAATATGTTTGTCTAAAACTTTTATTCTACATAATTCAACATACCGTATAATATGTGGTGCAACATGTGATCGTCTTAAATCGTTGTTTTCTTTAAATTTTAAGGTAATGATAGTCGACAAATCAATAAGAGATGAAAGACTTTCGACATATTGATCCGTATGAGAACGCGTAAAAACTGAACAAAAGAAAAAACAAAAATTAATAATAAGACAATTAGTTTATGGAAGAGTTCATAATAAGTCGTAGATATGTATTTACTCACTTGATGTAAATATATTCTTTAAAAATGAGATTATTCTTGATTCTATCAATGATAAACGTATGACAAGAAAATTAACATTTCTAAATGGAATATTTGCATATGATGAATTCACTGGACTTTCCATATATGTTGGCATATTAAATTCTATTGAGTTATTATGCGATTGAAAGTAGTAATTATTAGTATTTGATAAATCTGTTGAGATTATTTCGAATGTGCCATAACATATATTCATTGTTGTAAAATATTTATATCGTGGTACCAAATATTTGTAGTTGAGTGTGCGCAAAACAATACATTCATCTAAATATACCATGATTCATTCGAAATATATATCATCATTTTCAAATTTTTGCAAAAGAAATCGAATATTTCTCAATCGACCTATATAATTTTCATCAAGACCAATACGATTTGAATGAAAATCATCATACCCAGATATATCATATTTTTACCGAGTCATTGTTCTGTTTTTTTCAAGAGTTATACTTATGAAAGAGGAAACATCAAATCTCAAACTCTTTAGACTACTATGAGAATGACAAGAATCTCTGGAGTAAAAAAAAATGGTTATTTTTTTCTAATATTTATGCCCTATAATTACCTAAAAATCTTTCTTATCAAAACAAATATGCATTGAAGACATGTTGAAAGTATCGACGAAGTTCTACAAATCATCGTTTCTCATTTAGTTTTTAATTGTAGAATTGTTCAATGAGTTTGTTTTCTTCTTTTGTTTTTTCTTTTCTGTATGGAAGAAAAAAAAACTGCTCATATCCTTTCAATTTCGGTAATATGCATCAATACTGAGAAAAATGCTTTATCTTTTCTATCCTTTCGTCTGTTACTGGCAAAAGTGAATAAAATAAATGATGATTTCTTTGACTTACAGAGTGTAAAATCTTGAAAAGTTTTCCATCGACTAATAGCCATATGCCAACCATCATATTGTGTGCAAAAACATCGAAATGAATCAAGAATCAATTTGGAATTGACTAGTCCATCATGTGTTAAAAAAGACATATGAATATCGAATTTGGTCAAATGTGATAGATGACTTGTCAATATTTGTTGCCAGTTATTTCCATTGAGTAAGACATCAATAAATAGTGTATGAAGATGTTCAACGATAAATGTAAAACTAAATTCTCGAAGATTAGGCATACAATGAAGAATAAGACCAAGTGAATGAATATCACATTGTGTCAATATGTGCAAATCGAATATTTTTAATGATGCTACTCTAGGTAAATCATCTTCGTTTATAGATTGAACATTTGGAATACTAAAAAAAACAAAAATGATAAACACATTGTTTTCTATTGTATTTTTTTAATAAAATAGTTGATTTTATTTATTCTCAAAAGTACATATGAAAATATTTAATAATATTATTCAAGTACGCAGCCTTACTTGATATTATTATCTTGTGACATTTTAGAATTTTGAATAATGACACAGATTTGTCGCAACGAGCTATGTATACGAAGGATAGGAATTAGCGCATAAATCGATATGTTATGTGTTCCGTAAAAGATTAATTCGAGATATGTAAGGTTGGTACTGATAATCGTACTGCTCATTAATTCAGGATAATGATAATAAATTCGAAGAGTGACATGCCGAAATGTCGATGGTGTGTCTAACAAAATCTCTTTGCTAAATAGATGTGCATAATTTCTGATCCAATTCTCATTTTGGATATTGAACGATTCAAGTATACAAAATGATATAAGCTGAGTTTGTTTCTTCAATTGTCTAAGAAGATTTTTCAGTTTGGATGATACATCAAGAGACCAAAATATGCACGAACGAAGATTGGGAAAGTCATGCCGCTCAAAAATATATTCAATGACATTTGTTTGATCGTAGGCCTTATCACAAATATCCAGTGAAATAACTTGATCAGAATGGAAGATCAGATGATGAGAAAGAAATTCAATTTGACGACGAGAAGATACCAAATCAATATTGACATGAAGACGAATTAGTTTTAAAATAGATGAAATACGTGAATTAAGAGAAGCAAAAGTCCAAAACAGATCCAATGCATTCAAATAATCAAAGATCTCACAAAATATTTCGTTTGACAAGTCTTCCAAACGAGTAGAATTGTCCATTTTACTCACTGATGAACTAAACTAAATATATATATATATATAATATACAATGCATAAAGTATACAACAATGCAATGGATGAACTAGTCAATATATTAAAAGGTCATTGTATGTGTGTCCGATGTCGACTGTCCATTTCATAACATTGTAGACGTTTAAACAGAATGAAGGAAAAACATGAAGCGAACTTTTTTTTTCAATAACGCGATCATTTATAGAATAAAATAATATGAAGAGAATACATATTTGTTTTCATCGTGTTCTAATGTTTTTTTTTTTATTACTATCGATTCCTACATGATATTATTTTGTTTGCCATTCTTAAAGCTTATAGTTTTTATGTGATCAAATTCCGATAGAATCTGATTGTAAGATAAAAGATCAATGTTACTCATTAGTCATCTTTGTTCATCATGTTGCTGAGACATAAATGACCTGTACTCATCCATTACTATGAAGAATAACCTATCTCTTAAAACTTTAGTATGATGTTCTTGCTTAGTTGTATCAAACAATTTGTGTCCACAATTGTTGTAATGTGATTGTTTTTGGCGCTTTGAAAATTTAAACATGAATCGTCAAAGAACATCTTTTATTCGAATGATTTTATCGTTTATATAAGTATTATCATTTTCACTAGTAGAAAATTTTAACTTTGAATCTTTTTTTTTTCTAAATACTGTGAAAGATAGTTTTAATTATTGATTAATTGAATAACAGGTTGATTCGCAATAAGTACAAACTGAAAGATTTATTTCAGAGTATGAATTTGTATCTCTAATCGATTTTGTAGTTTTTTGCAAGATGAAACAAATGGGTATGATCGATATATCATGGTTTTATCATCCTTATTTCATCTATCAAGTAAACAAGCTCAATAATGTAATTGACGTTTTATGATGAAACGTGCGGATTCTCCTATATCAATTCATTGTTTCTGACCATTTTTTTTTTGTCAAAAAAATCTAATGAAATTGTCTTGTTCTAGTTTCAATCGACAATGACATTTTTTAAAGGGTTTATTCAATGGAATATGTATACAAAATGTAAAAACATATGGATTGAGGAATTCTTCTTGAACTCTAACGATTATACTATTGACACTTGAATATCATCGATTGTTCTCAAGAATAGGGATAAGAAGTTATTCTTATCCTATTGTTATTAATAACAATATCTTTTTTTCCTATAGTTATTTGTTATAAATAACAGATAAATAATAAATAACTTATTTTTCCTGAAATCTCAGATCGGTATCTATCTTGGTTATACAATATGAATCAGTACTATAGAGGTTGGAAATTCTTTCTATGGCAAAAGATTTATAACAAATCACAATAAATTATAAATTCCCACCCCTACTCAAAAATAGAATTTTTTCAAGTGTAATTATATTTTATTTTGGTTCGATATTTATCAAAGTTAAATATTCATTCTTTCAATAAAAGGAAAAAAAAAGCTTCGTACTGATGAAAAAGATTTCGTTGTTGTTCTGTTGAATGTTCTAAAATATAAATATCATCTAATTGACTTGGATGTTTTTTTGATAATGTTCTTGTTGAATTAGTATGTTTAACAAGCGAATGTTGTTCCAATGGTAAATAAAGTGGAATAGTTAAACGATTTGGATTTTCTAATGATTTAATTTGCATTTTTTGTTCAATTGAGGATTCATTTTCTGCTTTTTCAAATATTGTTTGTCTTTCAATACGTATTCTTTTTGATTTTGTTAATTGAAGGTGTTTGAGTAAATATCAATTAAATTATGAGAAGAACGACATGTACGAGATTCAAATATTGTTTGACCATTTTTTCTAAACATATTCAATAAACATAAGAAAAAAAACAAGATAATATTCAAATACTTTGGATAATCTCGCTGAATTTGCTGAAGTAAACGTTTAGTTGATTGTTGAGCATCACGTGATCTTGTTAACATTTGACGAAGAATAAAAGGAACACCAATTTTATTACTTATCATTGGATCATTATTTTCTAAAAGTTCTAATTGTGAAAGTGTCAATTGTGTAAATTGTTCATTTGTTTGATTTGTATTTGGATATTGATTTGATTCAGATATTGTTCGATAAACTTGTCGAGATGAACATGAAATTAATTTATAATTTCGTTTATTTGATATTCTAGGCGATGAATGATTTTCATGATGTTCTGAATTTTGTGTATCTAATGTAAATGGTATTGTACTTTTTGATAGAATTTGATCTGGTGTTGGACGAGGAATTATTTCATCCATTTTCAGATTTTCATCATTACTTTCACTTTCAAGACTTAATCGTGCTGGTTCAACTTAATATATTATTTTTTTTTCAATTTCTTAAAGACATGCTTGTTTATTTCACTTACTGATATTTTCATTGCTTTGAACACTTTGAGCTCGTACAGTTTCATTTGCATTAGTATTCAATTTTATATTTTATGAAGAATTTAACCCTTTGAGGACGGTGGGACATATTTGTCCTACCAATTTGTCAGTAGAGAAAAAAGTGTTTAGTTCACATTAAACTATTAAATATGTAAGCTCATTAAGGTCATAAACAACCGTATTCGTCATCTTATACCTTTTTTTGTCTTTCTTTCTTTCTCTCATATAAATTCTTTTCAAATATCTTTTGTTCCTGCTGCTAAGATAAAGTGACGTCATGATTTCTTTCTTCTTCTCTGATCTTTTATTTGTCGAGAATATTCTGATTCTCTATCACGTTTATATATATTCCTGTTGTCATTGACGAATTTACGTTGTTCTTGAATTTGCAAAGCATATCATTTCTCTTTTGAACTTGTACTCTTTATTTCTTTATACCGTTTTTATAATTAAAACTAAACAAATGGAATTTTATAAAAATAATGAAGTTGATGACAAGTTCTGTGATTCATATACTAGTGATGACAGCAGCGAGAGTGAATTCGATTTCGATTACAATGAATTAGTCGATAACTTAAATGAACTTGAAGTTTCTGATGAAGATTTGGATGTATATGCAGAGAAGCTGAATTCAATAAATGAAATTTATATCACGGATAGCGGCTTTACCTCAATCTCTCTCAAAAAGCGAACTTCAATTTCAGTCTTTAGAACCTTTTTTTACCTGAGAAATTTTAAATCTGATTACTGATCAAACAAACATTTATGGAAAAAGAAAGAAACGAAATAACAATCAGAAGAAAACCAGGAACTGGAAGGATGTGAGCAAAAAAGATATTGAATGTTTTCTCGGGTTGATTATTCTAATAGGTATCTATAACTTGCCAAATATGAAACTTTATTGAAGTAAAGATATGGTATTCCATAATACATTTATCTCTTTGATCATGTCAAGAGATCGTTTTCTTCAAATTCCTGTATAATTTACATTTGGCTGATAGTTCATTGGAATCAAAACGAGGATCTAAAAACGATAGCAAAATTTACAAAGTTAAGGATTTTACTGAAATTTTACGGAGAAATTTTCAGAAAAATTATAAATTTGGTCGCTATGGTGCAATCGACGAAAGTATGATAAAATTCAAGGGAAGATCAAGCCTCAAACAATATTTGCCTCTAAAACCAATAAAAAAATGATATAAAGTTTGGTGTTTATGTGATCTAATCACTGATTACTTATTCAACTATCAATTCTATTTAGGAAAAGAAGAAACCAATGAAAGAGAAATACCTTTGGGCGAATGTGTTGTTTTTGATCTTATCTTTGGTCATAATTTTGAAGAAAAACATCTATATTTCGATAAATTTTTCACTTCTCTCGGATTATTAGAAAAGTTAAAATAATAGAACATAAAGGCCAGTGGAACGATTAGACCAGATCGGGCAGGTATTTCGTCGAATTTTACCAAGAAAGATAAAATGGAACTAGGGGATTACAAGTCAATGATTATATCGAACAGCATTGTCTTCATATGGATGGATACCAAACACGTTTTTTTTTGGTTTCAAATTATCATAAAGACAACAAAGTTGTTCCGATTTCCCGCCGGTTGAAAAATGGTCAATGTATTACAATTAACTGTCCAAAAGCAATAAAAGATTACAATCAGTTTATAAATGGAGTTGATCGACTCAACCAAAGAATATCCTGCTACAATCTTGATCGTAAGTCTATATAGAGTTGAACAAACTGAGTTCTCTGACCAGATTCAGGATAAAGTGAACGGATCCATTCATAGATTTGTCCATGAATCCGAAAGTAGTAGGATTCAAACCCTAATGACAAACCAATCTAAGCCCTTATCGATGCAAATGCAAGAGTACTATTGTAACTGCAAATATTTTCATGGCAATTTCTTGTTTCAATATCCATTCTTTGCAGAAAAACTTTGATTTCATCTGAATATGTAAGAGTCTCAGGGAGTTGAATAAATCAATAGTGATAGTACTGCTTGAATTCATCCTTTCTGCAACACGAATACTCGCTCTTGAAATACAGGACACTACACTACTGACAGACATTATCGATTTTATCGAAATAACTTTCAGAAGGAAGTGTGCTTCCGAGTGCAACTTGTGCACAGAGAAGGTTCATTGTCGACGATAGCGCTGATGTAAAGCATCTTTTTCTCGTCGGTTTTGTTTTTGCTCCTCTATTTGTTTTCGGATGTTGGAAGCGATGCTTTTCAACATCTTTCTGCAGTCGTTATAATCTGGCTGTCTTCATGTCCTCTACACATCATGGGCACATCCTTTCGGCTCTCGAAAAGCTTTACCCTACACGCCGACCGTGCAGATTTATGACAGGAAGTAACTGAGCAGTATCTTGGTATGAGTCTGAAGCAGTTGAATCGTCATGTATGCATGACGGTGAGGTAGAATATTCATAGTCCATAGAAGAAGATCGTCTTGTAATATCAGTCATCATTTACCTTAACAAAACAGTTACTCGTCATCTCACGCGTCCTTTCATACTTGTCTGGAAAATATTGTGGAATGTTTCAGAATATTGTAGAAAAAAAAATCTGAAAAGCTACAACATGTTCTGACATGCTCTAAAAGATTCTTGACGTTTCTAGTAGTGTCTCACTTTCATCGATAGCTTTTAACTTTGCAGTCGGTAACAGACGGATACTCGACAATACATATCAGAGCTCGCATGGAACGTTCTATGGGAAGGGATGAAACAAAAATTTTTCAAGAAAATACTATAAGACAAGACAGATTAATACTTTTTTGTCGGCGAGATTCTATGAGAGAATTGGTTCGTTTTTTCGTTAAAACTATATATTTTGACGTACGTAATTGATTTTAATAGTATATGTTCTTTCTAAAAAACCTTTTGGTAATGTCGATTGATATATACAAAAAATTATTAAAAAAGAACCAAAACTGTTAAAAGGAACCACCCACTTCAAAAATGATAGTTTTAAAGACTCAATCAATCAATGTTTACAATTTATATATTAATCGTTCTAGATAATCATCTTTTAAATTTCTTCGATCCCAACATAACACTTGAAAATTATTTTTTTGTTTTTATTTTCATTTATAAAAAAAGAAAAAACAATTAAACTATACTTATTATGTGTTCGTACAACTGTTCTCTTATAGAGCATATGTGAGTTCCATAATAATTAGATTGTTTCAACACATCGTTGGTGATATAAGATGAATATATTCTATAATCAATTATCTATATATGTTTTTAATTAATCATTAAATTGAACATTAGCAATATGATTTAGAGAAATTCTTAATATAAATTCAAGTAAAAAGATCAGATAAGAATATTATAATAAATAACATATAACTATAGTTTAGATAGAAAATAAAATTGTTTTATTATATTTTAATTTCAATGACTTATTGTAATCATTAGTAAAAACTAATATATGACGATAGAATATTGAATTGTTAAAGAAAAATTGATTTAAATCGATTTATTAGAAAGAATTTTAATAGTTGGTCAATATTCTATATATTCAAGTTGAACATATAGATTATTTCAACGACTAAATTAAAATCGTTAGGAATCAACTATAAATTATTCAGATTTTATTATCACTGCATTATAGATCAATACCTTTACTTAGACAATATCTACTGGTATAATTATTATTCTATGTCGGTCAGTTTGTCAGTTTGTTTAAGAAATAAAATCGATTTAGAATTTACTGCAACAACATAGTAACTATGTCTTTTATTATTTCCATATAGACTTTTTATGCTTTATTTTTTTAAAGAAAGAAAAAAAATTATGATTTTTATATCGATCTGTATTTCTATTTTAGCTAAAGTGAATTCTTAAGTTCTGACAATGGTCTACGTTGGCTTGATACATTTTCATATATATTTATTCATTCAAAATCAATCGTTTAGATAAATATCATCATTTTATTCGTTATATGGTTGATATTGAGTGATTAAACAGTATATGATACTCAGTTGCATTAACACTATCATTGATTTTATTTTATTTAAACAATCTAATAGAAATACATGTTTTATTTAAACTTATACGTTCTACATCAATTCCGAGACATTTCTATCGTTAAATCAATGTAGAAATTTTGAAAGAATTCATTTAAAGAGAATAAATTCAGACAGATATGTTTTTTTTTTAATTTGTTGGATCTATTTCGTAGAATAGATGTTTATTTCTCAATTCAATTTACCTGATTTCAATGTTTGTCTTCCAATTGGAATTAAGTACCATTATTAAATTCTTAATCTGAAAAAGAAAAAATCTAACCTGAAAGCTTTATAGAAAAATCTTTGACAATCTACCGTTAGAAAAAATCATTACGATTATATGATATACTATTTTTAACTAAAATAACTCTATCGAAAAACGAAACATATACATAACAATAGAAGGTTTGTTCGAATTAATATAAAACATCACGTTTTTTAATATTGAGATTTGATTATATCTTAGTCTCACAGTGATAATTAAAAACAATTTAAATATAAATTTTATTTGATCTACTCTGATTAGTAGAATACTCGAGTTATTCAAATAGGAATCTTATTGATAGAATACAGATAAACAAGACAAAATCTTTCTTCTATAATCAAATGACTAATCAGAGAAAGATAAAAAACGTTTAAATAAATACTGTTGAAGGTACACAGCAAGTCTCTTGTTTTTTTTTCAATAGGATATATTTTACTAAAGGATAGCTTCAATTATTTAAATCCTTATTTACTTTACTAATCCGTTCGGATAATATTTGTATACTAATCAACTTGATTTCAAACTCGTTTTTTCAATAAAATTTTACATGGAAATAAGATATATCAACATTTCTCGATTTGAGAGCTGAGGAAAAACCAAGGGGGAAACACCGTACTTTTGTACTTTAAAGTACTTCAAAGTACCTTAAAGTACTTCAAAGTATCTTAAAGTACTTTAAAGTACCTTAAAGTACCTTAAAGTACCTTAAAGTACCTTAAAGTAC
>CAJNOL010000196.1:10526-62423 GCA_905250125.1 Rotaria sordida | reverse complement strand
ATTAAAGTACCTTAAAGTACTTTAAAGTACATTAAAGTACCTTAAAGCACAAAATACGGTGTTTCCCCCTTGAAAATACTCCATATTTTACTGAGTATTCAATATATGTGTCGGTGATTTTATCATTCCAATATACTTTCTCTTATTCTCTATTGTAAGACCATTTCATTTAGTTCTGTTTCTGTTTGAATCAATGGCAATTCTATCTTAGCCAAGGTCTTTTCAACAAAAAGTGAAAGACAGAGCAATCACACAAAAACAATACAAAAAAAAAAAGAAACGGGGAAAAAACGATAACAACACTATTTATCTGTGTTACTTTGTTTATAGCCCAGGTCAATCAATCCGACACGGATCCGATGGTATCTTATAGGATCCAACGAGTCCTACAAAATCCGAGTCACGATCCGACGAACAAATCCTAGTGTTGGAATCCGAGAGACATCCGATCGGATCCGACAGAGATCCGATCAAATTCAACAGTCGGATTCGATAGGAACTCCAGCAGTCGGATTCCGACGAGATTCCTATAGTATCCGATCGGATTCCAATACTATGGATCCGTTAGTCGGATCGTGACCCGGATCCAATAAAATCCTATAGGATCTGAATAGGATTCGATAGGATCCGATGGGATCTACTGTCGGATTGTTCGTCCTGGGAGGTGACGGCAGCTGCTGAATGAACATCAATTTCTTCAGCTTGACAATTGAATATTCTTGATAATTCAATAAAAAATTCTCGAATATCAACTTCCATGTCCGATGGCAGATAAAGACGATAGAGTTGAGGAAGATGAATTTTTTCTGATAATTCACCATAAAGTAAAACATTGTTCAGCTTTTGTGGAAATTCACATTGAACACCCATTGTTGATTTCACATGCAGCCAAACAGATCTATCTCTTCGAAGAAGATTTTCAATAGAAGATTTCGATGGATTAGCGGTTTTTTTTCCCGCTGAATTGAAACAAGTTGGAAAATATTTCATCATATACGAAGTGCCATCGACCGAATCACGTAAAGATAATTCATCGATTACTTGTTGAAAGAAATGTTCCAAAGAAATCTTTGCGATACTGAAAAATGAAAAAGTGTAGTTTTTCTGTCGATTGAGAGATAGAGAACCAACCTTCGGCAAAAGACCATTTAATGTAATCGATTTCATTTTTATGTTTAAATTGTATAATCATTTGTTCATAAATAATAGTATGTTGAATATTTGTAAGAAGGAGTACACCATCAATTCCGATCGACGAAGAATAAGATCGAATGAAATTGTTGATTTGTTTCACTATCTTGTCCAATGTATCAGACCATAAATGTTTCGATTGATCATCAATCTAGAACAGAGATAAGCATAAAGTCTTCGTGTTAAAATTAATTTATCTCTTTCTACACTCACATTTTGTGTAATTGATGAATTTGTTATCGATAGACCTAAAGAAAAGTCACATTTGATAGGCTAAAATAGGAGTGTTCAATTATACCAGTTTGAGGGTGTGGGTGTGGGTGTGGGTGGGTGTATTTCCATAAAAACTATCAGTCTCATTTATTTTGTGCATTTATTCTCTAATTTCTGTTTGGCTTGTTGATTTGTATTTCATATTATGTGTTTTATTATGATTTCAATCATTGATTTAACTAGTAAATAAGTCGATTATATGTATCCATTAAAGTTAGAATAGGAACAGTTTACCTTTTCTATATTGATCCCATAACGACTACATACTATTTAAAGTATTCACAAACCTATTTCACCGATTGAAATTTCAAGAAAGACTTTAAAATGTTTTAGAATAGTCTAAATCTGGTTGATGATGTCATTCAATGTATTTTCTCTTGCCATTCTTCTTCATTTTACTAGGAAAACTATGCTCATTTGGTCTCTGACCTTTAAACCATGTCGTTGGAGTCTAAGAGAAATTTGCACAAATCTGGATTAAAACTTGCATTTATAACCAGTACTTTTAATAATACCAAGAAGAGTGTGAATATAGATATTGATATTTTGTTTAATCACATCTACACTCTTTGAATCGTTTTTGGTTTAATATATTATATGTAAAAGCATCTACCATACTTCATCCTAGTGGATTGTTTTCTCAAAATCCATTGAAAATGATAAATTGAAAAAGTCTCGCACTACAATCGTTTCTGTTTATTCAAATAATAATTCTTTTTTCTTGATTTATTATTCGTACTTTTTATTATTTTGTAATCAATATATAAAAAAACTTTCAGAATAAAAAAAAAATTGAATATTTTAATGTAAAAAAAGCAATTCATCGTTATTTTTAGTCAATATTATTATTATGATTTTTATGTGCAAAACAAAATTGTTCATTTTCTAAATACAAACATTCTCAAACTTTTGACTGTCATCAGCATGATTGTCTATATATGCATCGTTCATCTCACCGTCATATATTAGAAAATCAGAACATCAGTGTTTTCTTGTAAGTCGATAGTCTGATTATCGCTTGACAGTATTTAACCGCGTTTATTTTGGGTCCGTTTTTACGCGTTTTTTTATTGATTTTGTCTGACTGGGGAGTATGTAAGAGAAAAGATTATCTATACCCTACATCTCACATCCTCAATTAATGAAATTGTCGCAATGACCACATTTTAAGCAAATCATTAAAATAGGATTTGCTTCTGTGTGGTCATTGCTTTTACTGTTGCCACCCTAAGGCAACTCACCGTTATATAAAGCGGACCCGACATAACTAGCCGGGTTTGCATCGAGGTATTTCTTTAGCAGGTGTTCCACAATGAATCCATAGTAAAATTGAAGTCGAAACTTCGAACACTCTTTCATGATAGGGAACAACCAGCTCAATCTTACTCTGAATTCCTTGTGGAACACCTGCTAAAGAAATACTCCACCTAGCAGAAGCGGTGAACTTCTACGTGGTACTCTGACTGAGTACCTCGTCGAGCTTGGCAACCAAGCTGTTGAGGGTGGTTTGAAGCGCCGTAAGGCCAATTTCAACCGCCGTAAGGCGAGTATCAACCGTCGTAAGGCGAGTATCAATCGTCGTAAGGCGAGTATCAACCGTCGTAAGGCAAGTATCAACCGCCGTAAGAGTGGCTTTGACCGGTTTCAGAGCATCATCAAGTTGCTGCTGATCGACCGGTTCACCTTTATTACCAGAGAAGTGCTAAAAAAAAAAATAGTTTTTTTGTCAAAAAGAAAAAAAAATTTCAGAGGGTCCCTTACTTCATTCTCGTTTATTGCCATGTTTTCTGCTCACTTCCTTTTCACCTCTGCTCTTCTCAAAAAAGAAACAAAGCCCTTTTTTTTCTTTGCTCAACCTATCATCCAATTGAATGTGGTCTAGAGGTTCAGCTGTCTTTCTCAATGGCTATTACTAACATCAGTGCCTGTCATCTATCGCATTCGAAGGAACGTGTTCAACCGATCGATCGCTTATGAATTCGAAGGCTCAGCATTAGGGGTGATCCTTTATCTTTACTATCCTATAAAATAAAGGATAAAGATTAGGGTGGTACTTTACTGTTACTTTATAAAATAAAGATAAATGAATCTTTTATTTTTAAAAAATAAAGATAAATGAATCATTTATTTAAAAAAAATAAAGATAAATAAATAAATTAATCCTTTATTTTTAAAAAATAAAGATAAATTAATCACTTATCTTTAAAAAATAAAGATAAAGTAAAGTAATAAAGGATTCTTTTTTCTAGCGATAATGCTGTTGCGAGTGATCTAGGACCACAAAACTCATATTCAGAAAGATTTTTATCATGAAATAAATGTGTTTGTATTGAAAACAAGCTAGTTGAGATATAACATGAACTTCTGCTTTTTTTTAAATATTTAGCCGATTTCGGTCACGAAAATGAAAATTGACTCAAAATTAATATCATATACTATAAATACACACGGCATCCATGCATTCGTTATCAGATCATCCTGGTATACACCGCTGATCTCGATCATACAAACAGTCCTCTCCAGGACTAATCTATATCTTGATAAACCAAATAGTCCTCTTTAGGACTAATTTACATTTTTTTGAATGACTACCAATTGGTTCGGTCTAATTTCAGATATGTCAACTAATGGTTCAGTAGCACATGGCAATGAAAGAGAAGTGGGTGATGCGGCTGGTTTACCAGCGCTGATCCCCTTCTCCGGAGCCATCACTCACAGTCAGGTTCGGCAACAGATGGTTGGTCCCATCCTTAATGGCCCATCAGCGGCTATCTGGAGAAGGACCACCATCTTGCATACCACGACTGACGGGTCTTTCTGCTTGTATGCCTGCGAGCGGACAGCGCAAGCCATGTGGGTACCGTCTAGTGAATACTTCGTGGCCGACAGGCCACGAGGAGGACAGCAGACAGGTACTGTCATGGATTACCTGGTCGCTCAACGGAGTCGAGCAGATAGACCCGAAAGCTATGGTATCCACAATACTGGTCGTTCGGCTTTTGGCGAGAATGGGGACATTCGACGACCCAGAGTCAATCATGCCAGTATGGTGGGTCGTGTGGAACGACCAGCGGCTACTCGATCCGACCGTTTCAACCCTCTGGTTCGTCCAAAACCAGCCGCGGCTGGAACGGGCAGCCGGAAAACAGTAGCCCGGCGTGAACGCCGAGAGAGATTGCGTGCGGTGCGAAACTCACCCCCACCACCGACAATCAATTCCACAACAACAACAACACCGGCGAGTGGTGGCGCCATTCAAGGTGGTGACGATGCCAATGAAAATTCCAACAACGAGGCTAGTCTAACACCACCACCAACCACAACAGCAACCCCGCCTCTCAACATCCCCACTATCATAATCTACAACAGCACAAAGCGTCCAGATGGCGACACAACAATACCACAAATCGCCACGCTCAATCTGTCCGACGACGACGATGACAATTAACCAAAAACATGCGGCCTTTTGGCCCATGGCCATTTTCGTCTTTCTTTCTGTTCGCCGGCAGAGATCCTTTCGACCCTCCGGCATTTTTTCACATTTTAATCGTGTCGCCTAGAGAAGCCCTTTCGGCCATCTAGAACTGCCAAAGAGGTCCATTCGGCCATTTGGCAGTTTCGTTCCTTACCAGTAGGGCCCATTGGGCTCTCTGGTGATTTTTTTTTGTACATTAATAGGGTCCTTCGGCCCTATAGAGCTTTCACCATTCTTCTTTTGTTTTCAAACACTTCCACTTCTCTTTTTTATTTTCAGATTCTGATGACGTGTGGTTAAAATCACACAGAAACTAGTCAATAAATAAAATTCTACAAAAACACAAAAAACTTATTTTTTTTCTTTAATTTTTTTTCATCTCGAGAGTAGTGAACTCATTAGAGAGAGGTTATATCTGAATAAGAATAACCAACTACTTTTAATTCTAATAAAGTACAGTAAGCTTTCTAGCACATCATCTTTTCTCTCGATGAATTTTGACATATACTATTGAGTTTTACCCAAATTTAGAGTTCAATTAGTTTATACTTTTCTATGCCCATCGTATTTTGACTCTGCTAGATCAATAATACCGATACCCTACTAATTGACCCTATAATAAGATCATTTTACTGCATTCAATATTAAAATCCGCAATGATTTAGACTAGTTAGAATCTGCAGTACAAATCTGGTATTCATGGAACGCTTTCAAAGATTCTAGAAAGTTCTCGAATGATCTAAGCACTCTTATTTCTGCAGCACCTTTCCAAATTGGCAGGAAAATATACTCAATGATTGTTGACTTTTCTTCTTCCACATTCGGTTGCTAGGATTTAGGGGGAGGGAGCAGAAAAATATATAAAGAAATACGACAGATCGTTTCACTGATGATCGATTATTTTTGAAAGATAATTATAGTCTGATAAAGAATTTTCAATTAACATATTCTGTATTAGTATAATGAGGCTAAAGAACACATGTGAATCTCAAAGTAACTGCATTGGCAAGTCTTTTTTTTGTAATAGTAAACAGTACACTTAAAATATTATCTTTATAGAAAAAAAGGCATCAGTAAAATGAACTCATCACAACAAGTATTTATTGATTTCGTTAAATCAACTAGTAAGAAAGTTATAGAATAAGAAAGATTGCATATACAATCAACCATTTATTTCTGAAAAGGTTTGAAGAAAAGGTTTTTGTTTTAAATGAGCATCGTAATCAAAATTGACCATGATCGAGATTTATGAATTCTAAATTCTCTTACCTTATGTTATATTTTCAACATATTAAGTTATGATAATCATCAGTTTATTTAGAGTTTAACATGTATGAAGAGTTTTCGGAATTGGTTTTTGTTTAGGTTTCTCTAAAATGTAGAATTTAGAAGTATCTATATTCTTCAATTTGATCTGAAAAAACCTTATTTACAAAAATAAAATAAGTTTCCGAACCTACTGACGGATTCAAATTTTCCAGTTCGTACTTAATCCAACAAGGTTAGATTACATCTTAGTCAGATTTAAACTAGATTCTAACTTTTTCGAATGTATGATAAGAAATTTATTTTGAAATATTTTTAATAGTTAATGATTAATTCTTTTTTTTTTTGTTTTTATAAAATCTTTCTTTACTACATGGTTTTTAGAACATATTTTACTATATTCTATTCTCTATAAAGACAAAACTTCTAGATCATTATTTATTTTTTCATAAGATTTCTTGATTAATTAACTATATAGAAAAATACAAACATCTACTAGCGTCATCTCTCTTTGTTTTCAGCCTCGCTATGATATATTTCCAAAGTACAATATAACAGAAACAGAGACATTCAACAATAAAGGACGACTAGTTCTATCTATTATTTTCATAATCATCTTAAATTCTTTTCAATTTAACAGAAAAAAAAAACAAATGAGTGTTCGGCAACGCTTAGCAGCTAAACGTAAAAATTCTCAAAATATGACATTATCTGTCGAAAATGAATCGAATTCAACTAATCAATCAAATCCAACATCATCATCATCATCAAAACGTCAAAAAATAGTAACTGAAAAACGACTTCGTCGATATCGTGCATCAATGACTATCGGTATATATGATCGTATTGAACGTGCTTTACATCAACGACTTTATTTATTAGCTGTAACAAAATCATCAAATGAACCAACTTATCGAGAATATAAAGTACTCGGACAAACAGCTAATGTTTATACAATTATAATTACTCATATACCATCATGTACATGTAAGTTTTGAAATATTTCAATTATTATTTATTAAACAAAAAAAAATTTTGTTTCTTGTTAAATTTATATTTCAAAGGTCCAGATTATGCAAAAGGTCATTTATGTAAACATATTATATTTGTTTTACATCGTGTACTTAAAGTTGATCGTAATTCTCCATTACTTTATCAACAAGCATTACTTACAAATGAATTAAATGAAATTTTTGCAAAAGCTGATTTACAACATAATGATTCACATATTCTTGCTGAACAATCGGTTAGGAAAAAATAAAAAATTATTAAATTTAATTACTTTTATTTTTCTTTTCATTTTATAGATTCGTGAAGCTTATCATGCTAAAACAGGTGATCCAAATGTTATTTTAAATTCTAAAAAAATTCAACAAAAAATCATTACAAATGATGATGAATGTCCAATTTGTTTTGAATCTATGATAAATGATAAGAATAATATTTTATTTTGTTCAACATCATGTGGAAATAATATGCATAAAAAATGTTTTGAACAATGGCGTCAAGCTAAATTATCAATGAATGAATTAGTTACTTGTCCATTTTGTCGAATTGAATGGAAAACTATTATAAAAAGAAATAAGAATCAAAATGATTTTCTTAATTTAGCTGCTTATGCAACAACACATGATTATGATGAAGAAGATGATGATTGGATGTTTTTTAATTATTATTAATAATTAACATTGTTCTCTTGTTAATAAATTGATCTATATATGTTTGTTTTCATTGAACTTTATTTAATCATGATGTTCTTTGTTTTATGATGAAACGTTCCTATGTTTTCCTTTTTCTTTCCAAATTATTTATTTATTATTTTTTTTATGCAAGATGAAGGAAAATAAAAAAAACAAATATAGATGTAGAAATAAAATTTTTCACAAAAAATATATTCAATTTATAGTATTTGAAATCCTTATTTAACTAGAAAAGCTAAGAAAAATAGATTGAATTTAGATGTAAATATTATTCTCAGATATTTTGGAGGAAGCAAGCTACATTCAGATTACGGATACTTTTTCAGCCAATTACGGAAAAATATCTGCAAAGAAAAAACGGAGGCAAGATAAAATTTATTTTGTGAAAAAAGTACAACAAAAATCATTAATGAAATATATAAGAATATCGAACGTTTTTTAGGTTTAGAGTAGAAATGAGTGTGATTGAAGAGAAGACTGACATTCACGCCCTTATATTCATTCTTGAATCAAACTACTTACATTGATCCTCTTACTATATCTATTTTCGCATGTTTCCGTAATGCAGCAATTTTTGTTCTCCTATCATTCCGCATTGCAGACATTTTTTCCTTCAATTAAAGAAAAGTTTCCGTAATTAAGAAGACACACTGAAGCAAGTGTGTTATAATCCAATTGAATATTCATTGATCGTGCTTTTCATTTATCGAACGAGGGAACTTTCTCAGTTGTTCAATAGGTTTTGACTGAGAACTATTGCTATTCGATCGAACATTATGAGTAGTGAAACAGTTTGTTTTGATCGTAGATTTATATGATTAGTGTAAGAGTAGATGTCCACAATACAAAAATTCAATAGAAAGATATAAAACGTTTATAGACCGTCTGAATTTTTTAATACATTCTTTAATAAGTTATTCAATGTTACATCGATTGCATTGGCTAGTTCATGTTATGAGTTTTAGATTTTTTGTTCAACTTTTTGCGTTTTTAATAAGATTCCATACTAGCAAAGTAGTGTTAAAATAAGGACTATAATCAGGTCATTGACATAATTCAATATTCTATGCTTAAATAGAAAATCCGATCGATGAAGCATGAAGAGATCTATTAACAAATATAATTCAAGAATGTATTTTTAAAAAATTTAAACGTTCTATCAATACTTTGTATCTTCCTATTGAATTATTATTTCTATTATAAACATCTACTCTTATACTACTCAAACTATATCTACATAAATTTGTTCTAAAAACAAACTCTATATAATATATCAATAATACGATTTGCAAGCATTTGGTTGTTGATAGATAGACCTTATCGTTATTAGGAACTTTCCAAAGTTTATGTCCCAACAAATGCATCTCTAAAATTCTTCATATTTTAGAAAAATCTTTTGTTTTTGTTTGAAGAGTTTCTAGTTACTATAAGATCTATTTATAAATAAAATTTCAGCGCAGAATTCAATCATCTAAGTTCTCAGCAATTCTATGCTCATAGGGCAAAAATTGAAGTAAAATACCTATAACTCGGCAAGTGA
Source organism: Rotaria sordida (assembly GCA_905250125.1). NCBI lineage: Eukaryota > Metazoa > Rotifera > Eurotatoria > Philodinida > Philodinidae > Rotaria > Rotaria sordida. The sequence goes on along the minus strand of CAJNOL010000196.1, from coordinate 52,978 downwards.
AGACTGAAAAACCAGACTAGAATAGTCTTTTTCACTACTCATCATGACTAATCGAATAGCAATAGTTTCAATACAACAAAAAAAAAGATTTATTTATTTTATTCACAAGAAAGTTTTAATTTTTGAAAACAATAAGAAAAAGAAGAAAATGTTTTTTTCTTTGTACATATTATTCTCATCTGATTATCATCATAAATTTTGTAAGAAAATTCGTTGGATCAACGTGAGATCCTAAATCAACAGATTCTATTCTCAACACATTTGATTATATACGTCCGTACAGAACAAAAACAAGTAATTTTCTCATCATTGATAACTATAACCAGATGTAATGTTCTCACACACCTGTTGTAACTTGGAGACAATAATATTCATTACTCATTTTCGTTCTTTAATAATGCTATTACAATACGGAATTAGAGTATAAGCACATATGACCAGTCATTTCGACATTAGAATTCAATGTCAAGTGAACATGAATCAAAACCGTTGTGAAATACAATCTACAAGGAATGTTGAAGTATAGGGATAGAAATTCGAACCTACTCCTCTATTTCCACAGACGCGACAGACGTTGCTGATATACAGTCAAAGACCATATATCAATAACATGTCATGATAATATATGAACTATGTTCTTATTGTATTTCGAAAGAATTAAATAGAAGGATAGTGAAGACAGTCATGTTAATTGAATGCATTGATAAAAAAGAAGCTCTCAATTCAATTCGTAGATCGTTGCAAAATATCATGACTCAATTCATGAATTAATCATTTGTTAAATAGAGTTACTTAATTCGGATTTATTTTGCATTTATTCAAAGTGATTTCAGAATATTTTTGTTTGTTTATCATGCATCACCTGCATTCAATGTCTTCTTCTGAATAATGAAAGTCGTTTCTCTTTTGTTTTTCGAGCAAACCTATTTCAAACTTATGATTCGAATCAAACTTGTCAATTATCATACAGCTATTTGTATTATTTGTATAAACTGTCATATCCTATCCGACGCATTAAAGAGAGAAATAAGTTGAATATTTGTTTTTCATGATCATGACAATAACGATTTGTTTTTTTTTGCATTGTTAACATGACATAAGCAATCAGTTGTTTATTCGTTTAATACGATTAAACCCTTTATTACGAATATGATTTTATAATAATATCTGATTCTTACAAATTCTTCTTTCAATATCATATACTACCTGAGTTGTTGTAATATGAATGCTTTACGGATCATCGATTTATTTAATATCGCTTGGTCAAATAGGTAATTAATTTTTTTTTCTAAGTTGATATGAGACTTTATGAAAACGGATCCATAAATAAATTATAATCTATCATGATTAAAAGCAACGGATATCAAAATAATCTCTGTTTTATTTCGTAGAAATAACTTAATCATTTTTGTTTTTCATTGATAAGAAAAGAAAGTTAAATTTCTTGAAAGAATTTTTATTTATAAAAAAGAAAATTTCTAAAATAATTCATATGTTAATGTTAGCAAATAAATACATGAGTATCATAACAAGGACAAAAAAAATTTGATTTTTAAATACATTACGATTTATTAACAGCAAAACAATAAGTATATCTTCTATGTGTTGGAATCATAATCCCCTTATTGTAATAATATCGAATACTTCGTGAAAATTTCTCATAATTCAAATTACATCTTGTTTTCCGATTTTTAATTTTTCTCCAAAGTTCAACAACTTTAGTTGGTTTATGAATTTTAAATAAACCTTTGGCTTTATTTAACCAAGATGCATAGGAAATATAACGTAAATTATTAAGTAATAAATGAAGAAATTCATCTAATTTTGGAGGTCGTGATTTTCTTAATAATAAATCTCTGATACGCCATTCCATTGGATTAAAAGAAATTTCATTACTATTTCTTAATGAACTTGTTGAACATGCTTCAGAAGAATTGATAGAACGAATAGTTGAAAATGAACTTTTCATATTCATTTGATCAGTAGTAGATAATTCATTAAAAATTGTATGTTGTTCATTAAAAGTATCAAGATAGTCATCTAATTGATAAGAGTTATTTATGGAACCATCAATAATACAAGGATACTTAGGTGCTGCATCAATATATTTAAATAATGCATCCAATGTATCAATAATAGACGACGGCGACGATCTAGTGTGTATTTGATTGTCAAGCATTCTTTGTTTGTTTAAATCGTATGACAACGTTTAACATAAATATTTGTAAAGCCGTTATATACATGTATTGACTGACGAAGGAAAGTAAGACTCTATTGATTGATAATCGTGACTTTGATGTTACAGTAATTACGACTGAAACCTTTGTCACATTAAGAAACATATAAAAAGGATAACGACAATAAGAAAAAAGCTTAATATTTTATTACATTTAGGTTAACGTTTAATAGTGAATGTATTGGCAAATGACTACTGGACGTATTTATTAGGTTTATTTAGGACACTGTATATAATATTTAACGATAAATAATACAATCTAATTGAACTTAAATGAATTGAAAGCCAAATAGCATTACTTATTTCTTCTATCTTATCGATTCGATGTTCAAATCAGAGCTGCCATTAATTCGCTTCTTTTTGATCTGGTTCGAAATACCTCCAGATCAAACTAGGTCGATTATTGTTTATTTTTTTATGAATACGCTTAATTCTACAACAGTGCATTAAATCTATTATTCTAGTTTCAGTTGTTCAGCTTAATTTATTTTCATAAAAATAAGATAAGAACAAATTCTTGTATGAAATACCAAATTAAAACCAAGAGACAATAGAAAAATTGTTTACAAAAGTTTAAATTAACACAATAGTTTTGATCATATCAATTCTGTGTTGCAAAATCGAAAACATGCGATCATAATAGCACAAATAATATTTGGTTAGACTTACAAGGAAGAAGTAAAAGAATCTATAGGAAATCAGCAATACTTATAATAATAGGCAAGAAATACTTATTTACATTTGACACAATTAATTTTTGCAGAAACACAAGCACAAAATTTACCATTCAATCTTTTTTGGATGTCAGACAAGTTCTTCTATCAGTCAATGTATGTCCTATGATATTACATTGACGTTTGGTTTAAGTATTTATTATTGGATTCGAATGAATTTATCAAAATATTCTCAAATGGCAAAGCAATGCGTTAACATTTGATTTTCAAAATGTAGCAGCCAAGTCAACAACTTTGGTCTTTTAATCACACTGAATATTATATAGACGATTCAAGCCATGCTGGCAACTGTGATTGACATAATATACATATGATGAAATCTCTAAAAAATTCATCCAAATCTCCAAAGAAAACATTATCATCAATGAGTATGTCTATTTCCTCGTTTAACTATTCTAACAAACTTCTCTCGACGTCACCATTGAATCTTCTTATATCATCTGAAATATATGCTCACAACATAATTATATATATTAAATTTGTGATCATGTTTTTTTTTTATAGTTCTGAAATATGCCTTTTAACTATTCGTTGCTTTAATCGATTCATGTGAAATTCTTTTAGAGCGAGTCAATATAACAATACCATAACTCCGAAGCACACTGCCTCTCTGTTTAGAGCTGTAGTTCGATGAATAATAAGGGGTTGAGCGATCATTTTTAAAGCTTCTCAGTCATACACAAAAAAATCAGATATGTTTCTCTCAATTGTTAATGATTAGATGTAAGGAAAGTTTCGTTTTCATTGTGACTGAAAGCATCTCCTATACTTATATTCACGTTAGTATTTGTTCGATAGTTTCTTACTGTTGTATAAATTTCTAAAACAAAAACCAATAATTCTTCGATAGAATTTGCCATTTGATCTTTAAAAAGCTAATTATATATTTTTATTGATTCCTGATTAATTTTGCTCATATTTTATTTAAAAAAAAAATAATGCCAGTAAAGAGAATATCTGTTTTTTTACAATGAAGTATCATTGTGCAGAGTATTTAAAACAGAATGTGTATTTTTTATTTGTTTTAACCATTACTCCTGCATTATAATAATGTCGGATACCTCGTGCAAATGTTTCATAATTCATTTTTCGCTGTGTTTGTCTTCCTTTAACTTTTTCCCATAATATAACTACTTGATCTGGTTGAAGAATTCTAAATAAACCTCGGTTTTTATCTAACCAACATATATACGAACAATAACGTGGATTTTCTAAAAGAAGTTGAAGAAATTCATTTTGTCGTGGAGCTCGTTTTCTGCCAGCATGTAAATCATTTACTTGCCATTCCTTATCATCAAAAGGTATTTCATTATTATTGTTCGATGATTGTGCAAAATTATTGTTAGCAGCAATGAACCATGTATATAACGATAATGTAATATAATTAATATGATCATAGAAATCAACATATTTACCATTATATGAAGTTGTAGTAGTCAATGGATTATCAGAAGTTTTATGTATTGTTTCCAAATCTTTACACTCTCTTGATGTTGCATTTTCATCGTCTTTATAATTATTAGCCATAAAGAATAAATATTTCGTTTGTAGGCAATAAAAATGATGTTCTTAAGAAAAAAAAAAAACTATAATGCATTGTGTTTCGTATCATATGCGATTACGAAGTTTCTTTTCTCTCGACGATAAATATTCGGAAGTGACGCAATCTTTCGTATTAATCATACACCGCATGTGTTAAAAAAAGAAAAGAAAAACATACCGGTTTTGTTGAGTACTTATGATGTAAAATATGGATGCAATACTATTGCTGAAAACTTATCATAAGAAAATGTATTGATATATGTGTACTTTGTTTTTTTTTTTGTAAAAGAATGACAATATGATAATATTTAACTAGTTTTAAAACAGATTTTTTTTTCAAGATGATTATTTTCAAGAAAGTTCTTGTCAGCACAAATACAAAGATAGTAAACAATTTGTTTTTTGTTCTTTATAGAAGAAATACAAGCATTTTTATTTAGACATTGAACAATACAAAATTTGAAAAATATGGATGATATTGTTGCAATAATATGACAAAAAATTAAAATCAATCATTTTAAATGCATGAATAATATCAGGACTGGTCAAATCGTGAAGAAGGCCGAGGGTATCGCGGATGTGACACCCAGGCAGTTATGAAAGATTTTGGTTTTTACCATTAGCGAAGTCGAAAATTTTTCTTCCGTTCTCTTTGTAAATAAATAGTAACATCTTCCACTTATGTTAGCTTTCTTGGGCCAACGTTGAATAATATTCACAAACAATTTGTATTATTTGGTATTCGAAAAAATAAACACAATTTTTAATTTAATTTTCAAGCTCATAGAAATACTGATGATGAAAATTTATCAAATATTTATTATTTCGTATAAGTTTTTGGAATTTTTTTTGAGGAAACAGAAATTAAAAAAATAGAATGAAATTATTTTAAATATATTCTGATTCAAAATACCTTTACTCTGAATATCCTATATTTTGTACTTATGTATAAAATAAACCAATATTTACAGTGAAATTATTTTTAAAGAGTACTGAAGTATATCAGATATCACGATTTTTGTCCATATTAGCAGTTCGTCTTTGAGTTGCATATGGGGGTTGAAAGCTCAAAGTTTATACTTTCGAATACACTATGGTGTACTTGTTTTACAAGTGTATCTGTGAATTTTATAAAAGTTTTCCTGAAAAACTCATAAAAATTTTGCGAAACTCATTCGACGAAATTCTTTAAGCTTTAGTAGAGGTTTGTAATATGAAAAATATGACTTGCATGTATCGAAAAATGTGTCCTACACCCTCTCGTACATTTTCTGAATCAATTACTTTATAGTGTTTTACCTAAAAAATTTGTGAACAGTTACCAGAGAGTACTTACTGTTGTCTAGTTTCAATTCGAAGTGCCTTGCAATCACTTTGCATCTCTCAGTTAAAAGTTAATCTAGGTTTTTAGGAATAGTTGTAATAATCTCATTTGAAGAATAGTAACTTACAACGCACAAGTATCCGCATAAAAATATCTGAAGCTATTGAGCACTAAAGATTAATTACGAAATTCCAATTAATATATCTTCTGACAATAGTAAAGTGATCTATTCCAAACGATGTATAGCTCTCTTATTGATAATTATAATTAAGACTGATGCGACGAAAACATGAAGAGTTTGTGAAATCACATAGTTGTAATTGTTCGTGTTAATTATGTGAATTCGGTCGTGAAAGCCAGTAGTTCTCACTTTGATGTGGCAAGTTCTGACGAAAATAGGTATGTTGAAATTATGTTAAGAAAAATGTTGCATAACTATCAATTTAGCAAGAAAATGCTTCAACAATAGCCTCATGCAAGGTTAAAATTCTATATGAGCAATTATATCTATATGTGTCATTCAGATCTATAATGATTCCATTAACTTGTCGAAAAGATGCATAGTAGAATCTTGATTCTATCAGATATTTTTCTCAATTAATTGAGATCTATATTTTGTGAAACTTTGAGAAAGTTTACTTGAGTCGATGTTGAACAACGCTTGAATTACGACTGAAAAATCATCGCCGGGAACCACAAGAGAATGTTTAGTTACCGAATTGGTTCTAATTAATGCTAAGTGAAGAGTTTCATATGCCAGAAGATAGAGCAAGTGATGCTCTACAAAACTGACAAAGTCATAACTTATCCAAATTCGGAAGAAATTTATTAGTTTGAGATCCAGGTTGTCAATGGGTGCTTGCAATGTTATCCTTATATCAGCTGATAAGCTGCTGGTCATCAATGAAGAACTACTGTTAGCATCGACTACTGGTAGTACCCAAAAGAGAAAACTTATCGTATGTTTTATTTAGAAAGGCAGTCTCTTATTGTGTCCAGAGTTACTTTTTAAAACTAAAAATCAGTTTTATAACGATAGAAAATATAACATGCCCGGCAGACGAACATTATCAGATATGGTCGTGAATGGTGATGAAATGACATAGTAGGAGACAGATGTTGAGGAAAGAATATTAGTACGAGTACCGAATCGATTCATTTGATTGTGAGCGACGTAAGTCGTCGAACACATACTTGTAATTGATTGCACTCCTAGACCGAGTGGCATTGAGATTCGACTAGCAGATACAATGTACGCACGACCTATGGATTTTTGTGATTGTAATGGCTGAATGTTTTGCTTGCCGAGCGGAGCTGATATGTATAAATCACCGTTGGGTTTCCATTGAATTGTTGTGCCAAGACGTCCAAAGATCTTATCACCACTAATTGAGACACGTACAGGGATGTCACTCAGTTGAAGATGAATGTTTGATTGACCGAAAAGATTGGACAGTAAAATAACATCAACACCACCGTACCAGTTGGTTAAACGGGTTGGCGATCCAACAGCCAGCCAACATCCGTCTTTATAAATCGAAAAACTCTGTCCAAAATGACCCTTGTCTTGCGTGCCAGAGAGAGTAAGGATGAGATAGATTTCAGGTTCAAACGAGTATACGAACAGTTTACCCTTGTCGGCCGGTGCACTGATCATGAGAGTTGGATAGGCTACATTGCTGATGCACGACGGCGGAATTATTTCAAGTGAATAACCAAATTTTGATTTCGCTGTTTCACCATAAATGGTGAACGATGCATTGGCAACAGTGAGATTATTACTCGACATTTGAGGATCAGAGCTCTTGAAGATCCAGACAGCTCCTTGTTGTGGCTGATTATAACCGTTCGGTTGAGCGTATGGACTAGTAATGATCAAATCAAGTCGATTATCATTATCGAGATGTGCCGTATATAGTCCAAATCCAATTGAGTCATGTTCATTCACTCCATCAATACGCATATATGGTTGAAGTTGAAGGCCGTCTGCACTACCGGCAAACACAAATACTGCTCCACGAAAGCCGAATCCGTGTGATGGACTGCTAACGACCAGATCGTTAAATCCGTCGTTGTTCAAATTAAGGCTAGCCAATGCTGAACCGAATCGATCGCCATCACATACGGGCGAAATAAGTGTTTGATTGGCAAGTCCTTCAATAATCGAAATTTGACGGTCGGGTATGAGAAAACGATTCTCTTGACCATATATAATGAACACTCGACCACCTTGTACACATCCGAGTACATAATAATCGGGTGCTGACACGACAAGATCGGTACGTCCATCACCGTTAAAATCACCAAAGAGGGTTGCATGACCAAATGCGGCATAACTTTGATTTGAAATGAGCCCAGTCAGAATTTCGGTGGTGCCCAATGGCGGCAATAATGATAAAGTGTTGTCTGAAAAAGGTAAATAACCTGAAGGTGCTGATTGAATGTATGATGTTAATTCTTGCTGTTGTTGATGTGTAACAGTGTGAGGAATGGTACAGTTCAGATAATATGGATTAATGCCGGTCAATGTACAAATATTTGTTCCATTTTCATACATTGCAATAATCTGATCCCAATATCGAACCGCTAGCTGAGCCATATTTGGTAAACTACCATAGTAGTATTCGTGCAGTTGATCGAGTAGAAAACTATTATTGGATGAGTATGTGGGATATAGAAGACCGAGAAGAAGAGCATCAGCAAATCGTCCGCCGAAAATAATACTAGAACAGGTTTGAATACGCATCTCAGTAGCATTATTTTCCAGTGGTGAGTTATAGGCATCAGCATATCGCGCATAGATCTCTTCAAGTTCGTGGCTTGGAACAAACCACTAGTCGATAAGCCCTATGAACCATAGAAAGATCATTTTTAGAAAAAAAAAATTAGTTTTTCGGCCTTTTACCGATATAACCGACCGGTAATTCGTAATTAATAACACTATCTCCACCTGTATCATCACTTGAATGTGCCATTTCTCGATTGCTATTAAAACTCTCCCAGGCTGTTGCATCGATAAATCCATTCGGACAGCCTGTTAAATTTGCATGCCACGCAGCATCAGCCACTTGATGGCAAGCCACACCAAATAGAAATACAAGTAACTTTTGTCCAAGTTCATCGTCGCGTAGTCCTGATAATGGATGTTTATCACGCATGTATTCAATGGCGATTTTCATAAATGGATACCTGAAATTGTGAACAAGATGATAACTATTATGAAAACGAAATGATCAATTCTCCGTACCAATGGGTATCTTCAGACACTTGATTTAAAGTACCGTTATAACATAAACTATTATACATAGAATCAGGATATGGAGATCCTCCTTGCAATGCATCTGGATGTTGGAGAATATATTGTTGATAAACAGGCTGATGTAGCCAAAGCTCTTGAGCACGATGTGAAATTTCGATGTGTGTTGTGATACCACATCCGAACACCACGAGAGGCAATGAGAGAACCAAAAAGATGAAATCGATCAGCATCCTATTGTTTCACACTAAATTTTTTCTTGATACGTTTCACAAAAGTGCTTTTTATAACAATGAGTTGATGATTAATATTAACCCCTATGTAAAAAGTCTTCGTACAACATTTCTACGTTATTTTCGTTCGCTTATAGATTACAGGAGATAATCAAAAATAGTCAGCTAGAATATGAATTTCAAGCTTTTTCTAAACATCTATTCAGAATTCTTTTCTGACTTGAAGTTGATTCATTAAGAGCAAATATTTGATGAGGAACAAAAACGATGTTTGTATAAATCACTAGTGTCAAAGGTCTTGGTAAATATGTTTGCTGACTTTTTGAACACATAAATGTAGTTGAAGAGAATCAAAAGGAACCGCTTAGAATCAGAATTTGACGCTCTTTCTAAATACATCTCTACACTGAAAATCTTTTTTAATTTCTATTCTGTAGAAAATTGATTTTAAATAAGCTAAAGTATTTTAAAACTTTTATTATTCATTCGTTGAATTTAAAATATTCTCAAAATATGCTTGATTTTCTAAACAATAAAAATTCAATTTGATTTTCTAAAAAAAATGATTTTTAAAGAAATTAGAAAATCCATATAAATTCTAGACAAAGTCAAAAATGAAGACAACTTTTTGGAAAATCATTGCAACAATGACTACTATAGAGTTATTTTTCGTTTATGTATATAAGTCAGCCGACAGTGTTATGCCTTCATTATTTTTCCAGCAACTGTAATGAGTTGATGAATATTATATTTTTGTATGGACGAATAGATAATATTTATTTATTTAATTTATTCAATACATTTATCTGAATTCAATGTCTATGAATCTATTAAAAATAAAATTAAAATTAATTATTTATTTTACTTGATACATTAATGAAATCAATGTTTGCATTTATTAAAATTGAAATTAAAGTTAAACTATTTATTTTCTTTGGTGCATTAATGAAATTCAATATTTATGAATTTATTTAAATTAAAATTATCTATTGATTTATTTATTTTATTCGGTACATTCATGTGAATTTAATGTTTAGGAATTTTGATTAAAATTAAAATTAGCTATTTATTTTATTTGATGTATTAATGAAATTCAACATTTATGGATTTATTTAAATTGAAATTGAAATTAAAATTAAATTATTTATTTTATAAAATAAATAAAAGAAACTTAATTATGAAATAAAAATGAAAATGAAATTCAAAATTGAATTTCAAATTTCTAGAAAATGTTCAAATTGATAAACAGAATTCGAAATTCTAGGAATGTCCATATGAATTCACTTTTGATTTTCTAATTAAAACTTCATCGATGAATTCATATGGGCATTCCTGGAATATCCTTCATTAAACTGTATAACTTATTTTCTCGTTTACAGTGCATGAAATATTCTGTACAAACATAATTTTTGGTCGTCATCAAATATTTACTCCTAATGAATCGATGTCAAGTCAGAAAAGAATTCTGAATATATATGTTTAGAAAGAGCATAAAACTCTCATTCTAGCTGACTACTTTTGATTATTTCCTGCAACTTATAAGTGGCCGAAAATCAAACGGTACGTTCGAAATATTAGTTATCATATATATTATCATATACTATATTTAATAAATAAAGGAAGAGATAATTATTTTTAAATGGAACTGTTCGCTTCGAAAGAGTTAATCTAAGCACATTCTTCGCTAAATACCCACTTAAAGAGAACACGTTCCACTTTTCGAATGATAAAAGAATACAATACAGAATGGTTGCATTTCTACGATAGCACTCACAAGAAGGCTTGACAATTCACGTTACAGATGCTTTGTGAGAAAATGGATTTACAGCAGCTAAACTCTGCTGTTCATTTTGAAAAGAATTTCAGAAAGTTTTCTCTGCGAGAAAAAAATGACAATAACACGAAAATAACACTATAGACGATTAGTCGTTCTACTTGACGACCGCAAAATTCGCTCGATACTCCTGACCTCAAAGACTCTCTGAAGAGACTGCATTTTTGAAAGACATACACTTACTGGTTGAACTCGTACGAAATATTATGTATCCACCACCAGAATAGCTGTGTAGTATAATGACGTTGTTCTACGAGTGAGAATCATGCACCGTATTACCTATATATATACGTCGCAAAATAAATCCAATTTTTGAGTATAAACATCTATATATAGATTAATACAACATGATTTATTTATCATATACTGCATTTCTTTCATACAAATATTACCCTCGTTTTGCTTACTCTGTCTCCCGTCGTTCATATAGATAAATCGACGGTGATGAAGAGTCAGTTGAATGTTCGCCAGAATGTGCACTATACGAACTAATAAGTAATTTTTATTTTGCATTCAATGCACAGAACAGACAAAAATATGATAATTTCGCTGGCCACTGTTTCTCGATCAAAAAGCATAATTTTAGTCAAACTCAATCTCATACAACATTGTCACAAGTAACGGAGGCTATCAGTTTTACATCTACAACTACAAGCACATCCTTCTGTTTGTGAAGAATCTAACAGATAATCTATTATCACTTTACAAACATATACTCTTATTGTCTTTTCTACGGTTAAATAGTTCCAGAAACTAGGAAACACGTTTTCGTAAGGATAGACCTTAAGAGCTATTCCTAAAGAACGTTTAGATAAAAGCTATACTTTTCATACCATCATCGTGTTCAGTTTGACTGAAATTCTATCTCCTTGTTGACCGACTGAAAAACATTTTTGAAGAATATTGTATTTATTTAAGTATAATACTTCCATTATATTCAACAAAAGATCATCAACAAATTATATCAGAACTGGAAATGAAATATGTATGTGTGTTTTGAGAAAAAAAGCCAGATATCTTAAAACACAAGCTAAAGTAAGACCTATCAGAAGGTTTTTAATTTTTTTTAAATAGCTATAGTTTGAATTGATTGTGGAATTTTGGACCGATTGACACTGGCTCTCATTCTGAATTATTGATGGTGCGAATTGAGAATTCTATAAACTACAATGTAAGTGTTGCCGATCACGTTTTCTTCTGTGGCATTTGTTACTCATTAAAATATCATATTTTGAAAAACTTGCTTTTTCAGTCTGAAAAGCCACTTAATCAAAAGGAAACATATCTGAACCTTATACCTATCCTCATAGACTAGTTCACAGCACTTCTTTTCATAGAAGCAAGAGGAATGGCGTTCAGAATATATCATGTGAAGGTTAAAATTAAAAATTCCTCAATACTCTTTTGTCATTTCATAACATCAATACTCTATACATATGGAAAAGAACGTACTGCATCATCATATAGTTTTTTTTCTTTTTCATTCCTTATCTAACAATGTATTATCGTTATGCGTTTGATTGATACAATTTGCATTTTTTTTGACAGTTCGAATGATTGTTTATCTCATTATCTGATCATTCTAAACTGTCATTGACGAAAAAAGAAATGATATACGTTACAAGGACAAATCATCTATTAATAAAAATAAGACGCTTGTTTTGCATCGAAGATTGTTATATGCAGGCCTACAGAGATTTTTTTTTAGAATTTACTAGATTTTCTTGAAAAATGTCTGTTTTTTTTCCCATATCATATCTTCTAAAAATATAATATTGTTGATCAGATTAATTGGAAGAATTGAGTCTTAAAATTACCCTTTGAAAAATGTCTGTTCAAAAACGTCCCTAACTTGTCGTCCTCATAAATAATTATTCATGCATAACTGTTCTTGGTAAAAATGTCTCTGAACAACGATAAAGCATACTTTATATAATTTATCTTTATACATACTTATGGTTTAAATTTTGATTTTTAAAATTAGACTATAAAGAAGAATAAATAGAAGAGTGATTGATTTTTTTTTCATTTGTCTTCTTTCATAGTATAAGATTTAAGACAAAGAATATTTTTAATAGATTGTAATCGATAAATATAAATGAAGATCGTTTTAAAGTACATTTATGAAATTCTCAGATAAAAATGAAAACGAATAATTCTTTTTCGATAAAGTTATTTTCATGATACAAAATCAAAGTAATTCTTCTATTATTCAAACAAAGTGTTGTATTATACATTTTTTTTCAAGTATGAACTAAGTAACCGATCTTATTCTTCATAGTAATTATGAATATACCAATGAAACATCTTTGAAGACTTATACTAGAAATGTGTATACGCATATATCATGATTTTCTTCGAAAATTAAAAGCATTTAACAATGATGACATCATCTGTGGATGAATATCCACCTTTGTCACTTGATAACCTACTACCAACTATTTGTGTCTCTTCGACTCTCATTGTATTATGTATTAATGTTCTCGCAATATGGTGAGTTGATACTGTACTTTGTTGTTGCTTGAATTTAAGAAAAAGTATCGACGATGAAATCATGTTCATATGAATATGAATGTACTAGATGATAACTACTTAAAAGAGCGAATACAGCATGATAGTTTTTATCTTTGTCAAACGATTAGAAATAGATAGTTGTTCGTGTTTTCCTATTATTCCAAATTGCTTTATAATTAGTTATTAACTACTAAACTAGAATCAGTTAATTGAACAAGTACAAAAAACAATTAGTTTGTTGATTGTTACGATAAATAATACAAAAGGTTATCTAGTAGTTTCTCAATAATTAACTTTTGACTTTTATTGAGTACCAAACACAAGCAATTTCCCATAAAATATCAAGTAATAATTGTAGAATTTATTAATGTTATATATTCATCTTCCATTTGCTCACAGCAACTCCAATATGAGCGTCATTTGCAGAGAATAAAGAATATCACATAGAATTGGCTAGATTGAAAAATACACTAGGATGAAAGATGACATTTTTAAAATAAATTACACTACTTTAGACCGCATCGATGAAAATATTTTCAAGAAGAAGCCTTTTCTCTGGTAATTATAATATCTGCATAATAATGATAATTGCACTCCAGAAATAAGAACTATTCTATTTAACAATATTAAGAATATTTCATGCAGATTCAGAATTCTAATTGAGTTTAGGATTTCGAAATCTGTTCAAATCTCATGAAATTCTCAATTTGATCGTTTCTATTTTGAATCGAACGTCTAAATATCTAAATTATTATTTTTCATATGCAAAAAGTTTCGAATTGTCGATTATTAGTTTTCACAATCAATTTCTCATATGAATTTTTTTATCTTAGTGGAACTCATAATATGTATCTCAAAGAAATTTTTGTATTTTATAGGATGAACTATTTAATATGGAGTATTTCTCACTAACAAGTTATAATGTCACTCATCATTATGATACCCTAATCGTATCAAGTCAAAATTATTTACTTATATTAACTGAATAATAATCTTTATGAAAATTTAGTTGCCTATCAAATCAATAATTGTCAACAAGAAAGAAAAAAAACAAAAAAACTACAACAAGATTTATAAATATATGATTTTTATTTTATAGAATCTTTTTTTTTATTTAGGCGTTTACTATATTAAACACACAATAATTGTAATAATCAAAACTCAGATTAAATTGTAGATGCCAATGTATTTGTGTTTGTTTACAATAGAAAAGCTGAACAATTAAAATCTTTATTAATCATAACATCATTAACTTCTATTATTACTTTTTTTGATCTTACTGATACATTAGTAATAATTACTGATTCAAATGTTCTTCCTAGGAAGTTTTTCTTTTGAATAGATGATCAATATCTATTTCTTTCTTTTTATCGATTCAAAATAGATTCAACAACTATCTTTAATATCTCAGAGATATTTGAATAAACATAAGTGATATGTCTTTCTTTTATTTGTTCTTTATATAATAGAAATTACAAGAACATTTTATTTTTATTTTTTTGGTGCTTTATAAATTGGATCATTAGGATTCAATTGTCTTGCACGAAGTTTCATAGCTGCTTCATTCACCTTCCAACCTTCCGGCTCATGTTTTGGACGAAAGAATTTATTGTTTGGACTTAGTTGGTTAGCATGATTATCCAAATGAGCTTGATGTTGTTTTTCTTCAGCTGTCTTTCCTTTCGGTGGCTATATATATATCATAAGAATAAATAATTAAATTAAACATAAAACTCAACTCTTACCATTTCAATACGATGATAATCGAAAAAAAAACAATATGTAAATATGACAAACAGAAGAAAATTTATTAGTTAATTTATATAATGTGTACGTTAAATTGTCAAGTAGACGAACTTTTTCTTATTGTATCTATTTCAATAAATTGCACTATTTTATATGTCTAGACATTAGAATAGAATTCAACTGCGTAATTATATTTTTATCCAATGCGTAGATAGAGATATTCTAATATGTATATATCTTTATTATATCGAACTACGCAATAAGAGGAACAGAAAAAAAAAGAAAATTCACGATATTTAAAAGTTCAACAAGTAGAAAAAGTAGATATGATCAGTATTCTAATGCATGATATCAAAAGGAAAGAAGTGATTAGTTATATATTAAAAATATTCCATAATGATATATTTAGCTATAATAAAGAAATAGAATTATACGTATATTTAAAAAAAGCTTTTAGCGTAATCTCTGTGGAATTAAAATGTAAAATATGATGTACCCGCTGCTGCTAATCATAAAGAAATTGGTTTCTTCTATTTATTCTTCAGCACTCATTGTAAATCGCGTTTCACAAAATTGATAGAACAATAATATAAACCTGTGAATAACAAAACAAATCAATGATATCTAGGTATTATTTATAAATCACCAATGTGTCTTATCTTATAATAATTATATCATTGATATGCCAATAAGTTCATCATAAAAGATCTGTTTCTTTTTTTTTTTTGATGAATATTTACGAGATGACATAGAGATATGTATGCTAGAATAAAACAGTTTTCAAAATTAGAACATTGTATCTATGTGATCATGATCGAATGAAATAAAAAATCGATAGTTGTTGTTTTTCTTTGAAAAGATAATTAAAATTTCAATGATTTTCTATATCAAATAAGAACAAAAATATGATTCGATTATATTATTCTCAATTTAAAAGTCTATTAGACCGCATGCTTTTCTTAAAATAATCATTTGACATTTGTTTTATCAGCTACATAGATACCAATATCACAGTGGGTCCTAATTTTCTGATTTAAGAGTGTTAAAAATCCAGAAAATCAAAATTATTCGACAAACGAGAACGAATCAAAACAATTTCAAAAACAAAATCATGAAAAATTAAGAGAGATGTGAAGATTAAGTATGCAAATATATTGTATTAGTTAGTACTAGTTTGAAATTTTTAATATGATTGATTCAAGTTTACTAACAAAAGCAACCATCCGACTGATAATCTCCGTTTGAGCTCATAGATATAGATAAAAATCCTGAAAGAATTCGTGCCATTCAACCTTTCTTCTTGAGTTATGTTCATTTTATTAAACTTTCAGCCTTTTATAATATTCTGAAAGTTTTAGCTCAAACAGATGCCTAAAAACTGGACTATTTTTTGGAGTTCTTGTATGAAAGCAATGTTTTTTTGCGAATGTATCATCTCAGAAGGAAAACATTCATTTGAACTGCAACTTTCAGAATACCATAAAGACCATGAAAGCTATTGTGGTTTTGGATAATTTTAGACCAAAACTCGTTGCTGCGATTTTTCTCCTTATCTCCTGCAATAAGCTAAAAGTTCAGTAAAATGATCATAACTCGAAAAGAAAGGCCTAGTGGTAAGAATCCTTATTTCCTTGTAAATCGATCAATTCTATTTCAGTTCATAATTTTCATTTTTAGGTACATGCCAAAATATAGGTATTCGTATGATTCAAATATCGTATCTATCGTTATACCTATAGCTGATTTATAAGCCTAATACAAACTAACAATACCAATAATTATAAAATATCTACACCCATTGTTGTTGCTTCGGTTCACATATCGCGGAATTTAAAATACTTCACTCCCTTCTATCAACATGAAAGTATATAGTCTCATTATTATTTATTACTAGTACATTTATTGATCTATATCATTGGATTTAAAATGATGTTGAATGAAGCTATTAATCATGTACATGGAACTCAACAGGATTCGCCATATTTGCTCACTAGAACAGATACTCAATAGAATACTTGCACGCTAGACTGTTTTCGACATCGGTCATGTCATTTTTTTTTCAAATAAAGTTAGAATTTATACTTCTCCATGCAATATCGCTCATTGTGTTCTATTGAAAATAAGATATAGTTATCAGTGACCATTACAGAAAACTTGTGAATTAAGATTTTGTACAAAAAATATCCAGAACGAACAAGAATTATGTTTTTTATTTAATGAAAATTTTCTATTAACTAGTCGTTTGTTAGAAGAAATCAACTTTAGCCACTCTTAATACTTGCCTATTTTGCAGAATTTTTTAGAAATACAATAGTAGATAAAAGTCGCCTACCGATCGTATCTCAGTTTCATTTAGTGGAAAGTTCTTTCATGAAATTTGTCGGTAATAACGCTTCACTATACACAAAACTTATGTACAAGTTTCAACTCGATTCACTAAACTGTAACTGAGTTATGATTTCCAAAAGCCAATAGATCATGTTTCTACACCCGAATAGTCATAGAGAAATGGTTACAACTCTAAGAAGAATTGATGAACTTCGATGAAGTTAATATAGTAGATAACCAGAAGCAAGAAAAAACGGACCAATCTATAACATATATAGTAGTCGAGATACGCGGGAATAGAAGGCATTTGTCCACTACTCTATAATTCAGTTTCATGCATAGTCCGCTTGTATTTATATTACCATGTACTAATCAATGGTCTATGAGACATGACCACTGTTATGACATGATTGTAAATAGTTTACAAGGGGTTATAATATCAGGACGTCTTTAATCTAAATAGCCTAGTAAAGTTATATTTGGTTTACATTGGTTTTTTTCTTTTTCTCATTCCTTTGATAAGAGGTCAAACATCTTGCGATTCTTTCTTCTCATGCAATCGAGAGACTCGATGTAGTAACAACACCATCGTCGTTATTACTGTCGTATATTTCTTTCTCTTTCCACATTTTAAGCACATTTACTTTCATACTTTTGTCAATTTCTGTCGACCAACAGAACACTGTTCACAAACTGAGTAGAACAAACATATATATATTACAATCCCGTACTGAAATGTAAGTTTCGCGTGTTTTTTTTGGATTACATTTTCAAATATAATTATCAAATGATATCTAAAAGATAAATGTAATAATAAATCTAAAGTTCTTTTTTTTCTTAAACGAGAATATTTTTCAAGAATAAATATATAGTGTCGTATTCTTTCGTATCGTTGCCTTATTTTATAAGCCCATTTTATGTTGTTACATGCGGACGTCTATAGTATGTATGTGTACATATTACGCATCCACTTACGATTGTGTAGTCAAGTAAGGACGTAAGTAGAGTGACACGTATTTTTTATTCGGTTTTATCAATGTCGACTGATTTTTTTTTTCTTTCTTTTTATTTTTTGCTCGAATATACTGAATTTTATCGTCTAATTTTAGATGACACCTCCAACAACACCGAATTATGGCGTTAAATTTCCATCACGTAAAGAAAGAACAGTCAAACGAGTTACGAAATGTGAAACACGAGAAATTCAAAAACGTATTGTTTTTTTTTCTTAATCTCAATATTTAATCTCTTTATTATTCAAGGTCTTGAACCACCACCACCACCAAAGCCTGTTCGTGTTCGTCCACCTCCAAAACCTAAAACACCGAAAACAAAATCCAAACCACCAGCTACACTTTCGAAACCAGTGAGACCTCCAAGTAATGCTTCATCACGTTCTAATGTACGTCCTACAACATCAAATTCATCGAAACAAAAAATACTTTCTACATCACGTACTTTACAAGCACCTGATTTAGAGAAATTAGCTCGTTTAAATTGTTCACGTGAATTTAGTCTTTTTCATCAATATATTAAATCTGATTTGTCAAAATCTTATGAAAATCAATTAGGATTTTTACAAACAAAATTACAACATTTAAAAAATGAATTTACTAATAAACAAGGTGAACATCTGAATTTTGAACAAATAAAAGAATATTATAATCAAGCTGTTCAAGATCATATACGGCGTCAAATTAAACCAGATGAATATGTAACATTAGCTGAAAAATTTCGACAAGATATAAAAGAAGTACAAAACAAAATAATAAAAATAATTTCTTTTTTTCCCTTTTAAATTTAAAATATTTCTTCTAGGCAATTGATAAATGGCTTCGCAAAAAAGAATTTAAACCACCTAAACAAGTAACAGAGTTTTTACAACGACGCCAAGAACGTATACGAGATCAAATCAAACAAACAATCGAAGAACAAAAAAAACAACAACAATTAGCTAAACAAGCTGAAAATACAACTGAAAGTAGTATTACAATAACATCAACAATAAAAGCTGAAATACCGACAACAGTAACAGTAGAAGATGACGATATAATGATAATTGATTAGTATATATTTACTTCCATCATTTGTGTTATTTTTTAATGATACAGGTTTAATTTTTATGTATGCATTTATTTAAAATAAATAAATCAATAAATAAATAAAATGAACATAAAAAGTCTAATGATGAAAAAAAACTTTACTCAAAGAAGTTTATCAACATATGAGATGAGCCATTCTTCGACATTTACTTTTGAAAAAACAAACACTAAAATCTACTCGTTCTCTTTTCATATGATAATAGAGCACTATTGTCTCGTCAAGTTGCATAAACAAAGAAGAAAAATTTTTATGAAGGTCAGAATTTCGCGTCTAGTTCTCTCTTATATTTGAAATTGATCGAAGCTTGAAATTTTTTGTAAAACTTCTTTTGATTTTAATTTAAAGCATACAGTTTCTCATGTAACTTGGCGAATCCTCTCCAATAATCTCGAAAAAAAGTAAAATGAATTCTGTCGGAATTTTGAATCTAGGTCGCATTACCATATACCGTAAATTCCTTAAAATTCAATTTCGTCTAATCTTTTTAACTTACAATACAAAGTCTTCTATTATAAGATAGCCAATGCTCAATGAGTATAATAAGCTTTGTTGCAAAAGCCTTTCCACAATGTGTCAGGTCAATTTTCATTCACTTATAAATCGTTCAAGAGAATCAAAATTAATCAGCTAGAACGAGAATTGTATACTCTTTCAAACTATTTGTTCAACATTTTTTTTCTGGCTTAAAGTTAATTCATTGTGAATAAACCTTGATGAAGGCCAAAAATACTATCATGTAGTTCAGTTTTATATTTTGATCACAGTTACCTCATTGTGCTGGATACCATGTGAAAAGTCCTATGAGGCAAATGAGACTCTTATGCGTCCCTATTCTTTATTCTTTTAATATCAGTTTTCTTCTAATATCTTAAATTCCGACTCCAAAACCAAAACTTCAAAACTAGTTTTCGTTTTTTGGAATGTGTCATTAGAAGTGTTGCGCAGATAATTTTTGTGATAATTCTTGTCAAACTCATTCATTATAATCATTTCTTCATGAGAAATAAAATATTTATCGATTAGTCTATTGTTCATAAAGAGTTACTTAACAGATTGAAGTATAATCATTTTTATTAGAAGTGACTTTAGAATTCAACACAAATCTGTATATATATATATTTTTTTTTGTTCAGTACTTTTTCTCAAATATATCCGAAAATATATAACTGTTTAACAATACTAAAATATTTTTCACGATGAATGTTAAAATCTGCATATTGACATAAAGTAATCAGATGAATTTATTTATAATAGACTTCTTTGTATCTGAATTGCAAAAAGAAAACATACACGATGAAGAGTACCAGTTTCATTGAGATAAATATTTTTCGTGTAGAAATAAATTAGAAAAAGACCAAAAAAGCTAAATCTAAGTTAACATGGAAACAATTTGGATAAAAAATTATAGTCATACAAGAGAAAACTGTACCTAGGATAAAGAAAACGGGATCTATTGACAATCCATATTTCTCTATATCATTTTCGAAGAAATATGATCATAATATTGAGCCATATAATATATCAATAAATAGGACTTGCGGTCATTTGCGACCGCGCTTGGTTGAGCTGGGGAAGCAAAAAACGAGCAAAAAAAGTGGAAAACATCAACAAGAACACGATTTTTTGTGCGTTTTTAAATATAAATGAAAAATAGACTAAAAAGTACAAGTTTTCGATATCTGTCTGCTTGGATAGGTCTTCTTTAATTGATTCGTGAAATATAATATTAAAGACATCTTTCATCGAAAATACACTTTTTTATATATAAAATTTTTCTATTCTTTTCTTTACAAATAAAAAGGTATTAAATTAATAAATCTTTTTTGTCTGATCATTTCATTTTTATTTACATGACATTATCAAGACATTTTTCTACTTCGTTTTTATTAGTAGCATGTAAAAAATACACAGACCAGACCAAGAAGAATACATCATAGGAATGTGCAAGCTGAAAAGAATCCATAGTCAGCCAGGAACTGGCCAGATCTATGAAAAGTCGACCTATTTAAACTTCTACTAGATTATAATATTTCTATACTACTTACAATGACATATAAAATATTTAAAAAGAACTAAGAAGATTCACAATAAGCTGCTCGGATAAGTTATTGTAAAAAAAAATAGTCAATCTATTGTCTTGACAAAATGCGACTTTCATTTTTTGTTTTTACTTCAGTCTGTATAAATGTCAATATCATTAGCAAAATTTGGTATTGGTAATTGATTTTGTCCGATTGCGCTTTCAAGTTCTTTCATGACACCTAGAACACGTTCATCGTCATTTGGCCAACCAACAAGTTGAACACCAATAGGTAATCCAGCCGATTGTCGACATGCATCTTTAGCTGCAGATACTGTCATATCATTATTTAAATGACCAATATCTTCATAATATTGTTCATCATCTCGAACTAATGTTACCGGTACAACACCAGCTGGTAAACTTAAAAGATTGAAAAGAAATGTATAAGTACATGAATGAAATAAATAACTAGATTGACCATGACGATATGCTGGTAAACCATTAACTGGTGTCTATTTAAAAAAAAAAAGAAATAATTTGTCTTTTTTTAAAATCTATAGTTTTTTTTTACTGACCAGTAGGAGATCGATATGATTTTTTCTAAGATCATCTAACCATTTTTTAATATATTTTTTCATATCAATAACTAAATCAAAATATTCATAGGCAGTTTTTGAACCAACAGATTGAATAATATGAGCATTACGTCGATCACCAAACATACGTATTAAATGAGCTACTAAAGGACGTAAAAAATTTGGAAGTTTAACAGCTTGAAGTACTAATTTATAAAGTGGATTTATTTGTTCATTTTCGAATGATTCAAGAAAATGACGATTACCATCAGCTCCAATAATTCCTACAAAAATACGTACAGCTTCTGGTATATCAATTGGTGTATATGGAATAACTCTATGACCAAGTTTACGAAGAACTTCAGCTGCTTCATTAACTGCTCGTATACAAGCAGGTGCAGGTGGAAACCAATTATCATTTGTGTAAAAACCAATTGTTAATCGTTTTTTATCCATAAAACGTTCATTTCGCCATGGTTGTCGAGCTACTTCAGGATCATTATACCACATATTTTCTTGTAAAAATGAACGCATAACAAGAACAAGATCATCAGTACATCGAGCTAATGGACCAACAGTTGGACGGATATTTGATTCACCTGTTTCATTTTTAACACTAGGGATAGCTACACCTACACCTGTAATACGTCCTGGTGTTGGTTTAAAACCAAATACACCACAAAAATGTGCAGGAATACGAATACTTCCACCAATATCTGTACCAATTCCTAATGGAGAACCACGAGCAGCTATTAAAGCTCCTTCACCACCTAGAAAATGAATAAGTTTGAATGTTATTGAATTTTCTTTTTTCGTTTTTTTTTTATAAGTTATTTACCACTACTACCACCTGGAGTACGTGTTAGATCAAAAGGATTGAGTGCTGTACCATATGTTTCACTTACAGTATCAGGTAACATCATTCCTTGTAGAGTTGCTGTACGTACAAAACCAGGAAATGCACCTTGTTCTTTAAGTAATTGAACAATAAGACTATCTTTTAATGCTGGTCGAAAATTTTTCATAGATATACCCATTGATGAATCTGCTCCTTGTTGATCAATTATATCTTTTAAACTAATTGGTATACCTTGAAGTAAAAATTCTTCTTGATAATTAGAATTATTTTCATCTAATTTTTGAGCATATTCAATAGCTTGATCAAAAAATTCTTCAGTAGTACAATAAAGTTCTTGTCCAATTTTAATTGTTCGAAGTGAAAGAACAAGTGTAACTTGTGTATAAGTAAAAATTTTTTTACGAAGACCATATAATAATTCAGTTGCTGTTGATTGAGAAATTTTTTCAACTATTGAACGATTAGGAAGATATGTTGAATATTTTGTTCGTAGAAGTTTTAATAATTCTTCTCGATGTTTATCACGTGCTATTCGTTTTTTTTCTGCACATTGACGTGCAATAGAATAATAATGTAATTTTTTAGATCGACATCGAAACCAATTAAGAATTATTAAACCTATTATTAAACTTATCGACCAATAACAAATCGTTAACATCTAGAATGACAACAAAGAATTACATATATATATAAATATATATATATTATTTTTTTTTTTCATAACAATGTTTCTATTGGATTGAATGGTTTAAATAAATAAAAAGAAGGATCACCATTATGAACAACAGCTGTTAAAGTGTTTGTTTGTTGTTCATTATAAATTTCTTCAAAATTAAATTCATCATTACCATTTTTTATTTTTATATAATAATCGGGTAAACCTGGTTGACTTTTACGAAAATGTTTTCTTGGTGTATACATATCGAAAAAAATATTTGATGATGATGATGATGATGATGATGATGATGGTTGTATAGCTTGATTTGAATGAGAGAAAAAAGATGATAAACGTTGATAAATTGTTCTATGAGATTGAAGATCAATTGAACGAAGAAGAGAATAAGATGGACGTATTGATAATTTATTATTTTGATAAATTGATAATTGAACATTAGAAACTTTCGAATTGAAATCCGATGGAAGCCAATCAATATGAACAGGTGATAATGTATCAGGAAATAATAAACGAGGATAATGTTTAATATCTATAGGAGGATCATCTGTATAATTTGGAAACCATTGCCGTCGGCAATCAGATGACAAATGAATCTATAAAAAAAACAAAAACATAATGTGATTATTTATAAATGATTACTATATATAAACTTTCCGTCGTACTTAAAGTATACTTGGAGCAAGGAGTACATGATCTTTTATACTATCTTTAAGTATAGATATCGATATTAAATAGTGATTTGCTATAATTATTGTTGCATTCAATTCGATTTATTATCCTACACTTATATAACATGTGTAATCAGGTATGTGAATGGTTACTTTCGATACTCTCAAAAGATTGATTTTATTTTATAATTTATTATTGATTTAACTATTAATCGAAAAAAGAATTGTGATTTTTCGGACGTTTCTTTTCTTCTACATTTTAATATAACATAAAATAACCTCTCTATTTGTGTATATCTATCAAAGACAGTTTCTTATATGAATTTTGCATCTCACAACTGATAACAATTAGAAATCTTTATTATGCGAACGTTTTAGAAATGTAATTTAGCCAATAAATAAAAGGAGTATATTTTATTCGGTTCAATGGCATTCTTCATTAGGAGTAGGCCATTTTTTTAAATTCGACTTAATTAAGTTAATTATGATTGCGTTCGACAAATATTATTTAATTTCGATTTTTTCTTTATCCCAATACGGACTTACTATGCTGATGTTCGGACTTTATATAAAGAAGACTCATGCTAACCCATGATCGACTCGAATAGCACTATGTTTTATCTTGCCATAACGGAGAAAAAAAGCCACTGAAATGTGATTAGTCGACTAGCTAGGTTTGAGCAAGCTATTTCTCTACTATTCGAAGGACAAAAGATACTATTGTTCAGACCATATGCGAAAGGACCCTAGACAGCGACCAGATTAGCAGGAACAATACCATAATGAATTCGTATTGAAGTAAAGAAAAACTCGAAATTAAATTATATTTGCCTAACGCAATCACTTAAAACTTAATTTTACGTTAAATTAAATAGTTTACCCTATTTCTCATCTATATATAAGTTCGAGTACGCTATGAAGTGCATTAAGTAGCATGAGTGTAACTAAAAATAGTAACTGAAATTGATCAGTGGATTATTTTACTCGCGAAAGCTTATCTTAATAAATCATAGTCTTCAAGAAGTTGGAGTACCTACGAACGCATCTTAGTGTTTCGTTACAATAAGTAATTTGACTTATCTTTCATACTGTTTTCTCAAGCATTAAAATTGTTCGATTTTATTCAATTCGTGTCACTATGATAGGAATATACTTTTTAGTAGTGCCATTCTATGGTGATGGTTCGGACAGGCTAAGTTGGATTCTAATAGAGTAAAAGGCGGGCTGGGCAGGCATGAGCAGTTCTCGACTCTTCACGAATCAGTCGAACTATCTAAAAGTGATCCGATTTCGAGACCTGTAAGGTATGACTTTTCATCCTCATCATCAAATTCAAATTCGATTAGTTCAGCCAAAAAAATATTGCATTAAATTAATTACATGAATAATGTATAAGATAAACTACTAGTTCATAATAGAGATGTCCATGGTGACGATGGAAATGTTTCAAAAATACTATCACGACAGTGGTAGCTTCTTATTGGGAGAGATTATAAAATTTGATGAATTTGTACCCAATTTAAGTGTCTACAAGTTCAACAGTCACAATCGTGGTGAATCTGATGGATTCAATCTAACTGTGCTAATTTAGCACAATGACGGAAGAAATTCTCGAAAACCGTCGCGACAGCGGCAGATTTCTACTTGCGATAAATATCTCTGATTTATAACACAGTAGTGATTAAAATAAAACATCATTTTCTAAATTACATTCGGATCATAGAAAATAAAACATTTTGAATTTATGATAATCTCTTTCATTTCAGATTTTTTGTAATTACCGGACAAATGTAATTTTCATTTTGAAGCTCGTTTTCAGATGATTCAATTAATTCTTGTTCATATTCATCTCGTTTTCGTTTAATACTCTTGATTTTTTTATTTGATAAATCTATTTTCGTTTCCATCATTGTTTCCGTTGATCGATGTCGAATTAATATAAATCCAATCCGTGTTAAATATTGATAAACATGTAGATGTTTAAGAGTTAATAATGATTGATTAAGCCATATTGAATAAGCTTCATTAAGTGATATAGGAATGTTTTGATTTTTATCGAAATTATTTATTGATACTTGTAATAATGAACATTGCATCATAAATATTGCTTCTTCAGGATAAAGATATAATTTCGAATTTTTCATTATACCTATTGTTAAAAAACATTTTGAAGCTGAACGATGTTGATAAATTATTTCAATCATATTTAATGATGAATTCCATATGCCATAGGATAATAATGATTTACGACATTGATATGGCAAAGATATTTTTGTTAAATGAGTATTAAGATCTGTTATTAATTGACGATGATGATTAGTCATCTGTAGATAAAATAAGAATATTTATCTAAATTAATTGTTAAGTTTTTTTTTTTTATTCTTGTATAAAAAATAAATTTAAATTTATTAGCAAAATAATTAAAGTTCATATCAATTTGATTTTTAAACAAAAAAACAAAGAAAAATAAAAATAAAAATAAAAATTAGTTCATCTATTTATATGTTGCAATTTGTGCAATATACATAATAAGAGTATCACCAGATCGAATTGGATCAGTTGGTGGTGGTATTTCTTTTAGAGGAGTATTTCTTGGACGAAATGAAACTACTGGATCTTTAGATCCAAATATATAATTATCATCAATCATATATCGATCAAAAGCATACCAATATTGACTTTTACGTTCGATACCTGTTTTTCTTTCTATCTAAAATATCAATTGAAATTTTTGTTCATTATAATACAGACATTAATATATTTCATATTAACAAACTTCTTCTTTTAATGTTCGAAGATTAGTACCAATAGGTACATAGATTGTTTTAATCAAAGGATCTCTATTTAAATGACATTCAATACGTAATGTTAGTCTAAATATTCAGAATCAAAAAAGCAGAAAAATTAATAATATAAACAAACTGAAGAACATTTCGTGATGCTGTAGCTTCGGTTTTATTTGTTGTAGTTTTGTTTTCTGTATCATCATTAGGATTGGTTAAATTAAATTGAAAATTAGCTTGAGATTTTGCTAAATATTGTGCAGCATGTTCAGCATCTGCACTAGAGCCTTGACCAATAAATCTTACGAGATCATGAACGGCCAATTCGATCTGTTCTATCATTTAGAAAATAAATGAATAATCGAGAAAAAAGAAATTAAAATAAACATTTATTTATGAAATTCTACTGATGAAAATTCGATACGTAAAAGACAGCTTTTAAAAATATTCACATGCTCATATATATAATTTTCTCTTCTATATCTTTGATATAGCTTAAATAACTTTCTTTTTTATTGATCCGATTTCATAAAAACGTGGACTAGCAGCTCTCTACGTGTTTACATAAATACAATTAAAATTATTCCATACAGCTAAAGACTTTGATATTATTGTTGGCTTGACGAATTTTATTTATCAATTAACATAATGCTCTTTTCAACCAAGTAAAAACTTTTTATTTATGAAACATAGGAAAGTGAACAACAAGAAATAACTGTACGTTGACTTTTTTTGTTGAGAACAGTCTAAAACCTTAATCCTTTCACTAGCTCATGTACACGAAGAGTGTAAGATATTGATGAAAAGAATGAATGTGCACTCTAAAAATTTAACATACTTATACAAGATGAGTGAAGCATCTTATCCTTTTGTATGTCGAAAATTGACTATTTATGCGTCTTACTTACGGAAGGAAGTTTACCAACTGATAAATCGTTTTTGAGTCAAGACTATGTGCGTTATGTAGATTCAAATAAACTATGAATATTCTAAAAAGAGTTCGTACTCTTAGCTTATTGTTACGGAGATATGACATGTTTATGGTATTTTTTAATGAATGTCTTGGTCTTCTTCAGGAAAACTAATTATCGAATTTCGATTGGAAACTTTGTACTGAGAAAGATCTTAACTTTTACTACGGTTGTATCCTGAGATAGGAACAACGAAAAGATCTGAAACTTTCACACGAAGTTATGCAAAGTTTCAAATCGAAATTCAAAAATAAATTTTCCTAAGATCCTTAAGTGGACCGTGATATCTAGTTAAAAAACTTCGTAAAAATGCAGTATCTACGCAGTAATAAGTTAAGAGTATCAACACTTTTTTCAAAAGATTCATAGCTCATTTGGATCTACATAACGCATATAGTCTTGACTCCAAAGAAATTTATCAGTTGAAACCTGTAAAATGTGAATGAATATTCGACATTGAACATTTTCGCAAACTATTTCTACGTAAGTTATAAGATTATCTAAAATCAATTGAATAGTAAATCTTTTTAAAATTAATATTAATAAACTACTGTATTGAAACCGTGACAAGTTTTACTTAAATGAATTTAGAAAACCTGATATATTCGAACATTGTAATTATAATTGAATAAAATCATATTATTAAATTACTCAAAGAATGATTCTTCTTTTATTTTATTTTTTTCAAAATATAATCATTAGTACCTGGTGTTGTTTGAATACGTCGTTGTGGAGATGGACTCGATGATTGTTTTCTAAGTCCTCAAATAGTCATAGATAAAAATAAGATCATTTATGATATAAAGAAATCAAAAAATATTTCATTCTTAAGATGTATACTTAAGTTCAATATTAAATTAATTCAATAAAAACAAGTTGTATTTGAGACATTTTTTTTTACAAGCAGAAAATTATTTTACCATTTTGTATTATTAATGGGATGTGACGAAGAAAAATCATTAGACGATAGATACAATTATTTTTCAATGAGAAAAAAAAAGATGAAAATTTTCTCAAAGCGACAAGATATCCATCAAAATGGTAACATGTTTTCTTATTTTGAAGATCAAAATCCTACTTTTTTATGCACAAAACAAATTTATCAATAACACATTAAGAATATATCTATCGTATTCAAAGCATACCTTTTTTAAGAAATGCTTCCATATCAGCAAAAAACTCACATAAGGCTCGTTCTTGTGAATTATAAAGAATAACAATTGTAATATATGATGTACTGATTGTTGCTACTCCGGTCGTAGAAGATTCATCAAGCCATTCAAAATGATCGAGTTCTTCCGATAGAATCGTCTAATAACAATCTCGATATTATTAAATTATATTATAAGAGTATCATACAAAAGTGAATACATTCTCCAAAAACAAAAAAAAACATTTCAATATAATTATTTTTGATTTCTACAAATGAAAATTCGTTCAAGTATATATTCAACGAACTGTACAGATTAGAAATCATTGAATAATTTAATCTTATTCTAATAGAAACTATGCCATTCTATGTCGAAATATTAGAAGAATAACAATCATATCTTATTCATTTGATAACCATTCTCTGTTTGAATAACACGAAAGGTATACCTGTTGATTTACAACAATTCGTAGATATGTTGTATTAGTCTCTGTATCTTTTGGCATGCCAATAGTAACATTTTCTTTATGTGTAATCGGATGATTTTTGTCTGACCATTGAATTCGAACCATTTTTACTGGAACATTACTTATAGAAATAAAAGAAATAAAAGAAATCAATGTTTTATTTTCTATTTTCTACCGAAATTTTGATGCCATATCTGAAAATATATGTATAAACACTATTATTTTACTTTAAAAGTAATAAAGAAAAGAAAGTTTATTTATCTACAAAATATCTTAGTAAAAAAATACATATTTATATGAATATTTAAGCATCATGTGGTGTTGCTCCAGTTCCGATTGTATTTCCAGGTGATCCTGGACCGTGTTGTGCATCCATTTCATCATCTGGTTCACCACCTTCACTTTCTTCTTCAGCTTCATCAGCATCTTCATCATCCTAGAGAAGGAAAAAAAAACACGGTGTCTTACACTTTTTTTTTTGATCTGTTATAATAAAAATTCTTACATCAGTATTATCCATTTCTGTTCTTCCATGAAATGGTAAATTTACACCTTAATTAAAATTTATTTTTACCAAATAAATTACAATTAAGAACAAATAAAAAAGAAAAAGATACCTTTTTCAATGTTATGTCGTCGTTCTTGTTCAAGTAATTCTTCAAATTTAGCTAAACTAAATTCTTCTCGTACTGGCAAAAAAAAAAAGAATACTCGATTAATTAGAAATTAACATAAGCAACATTATTTTCTACCAGGTTGTAATGGTCGAAACCATAATGAATTCACTTTTGATGTTTCAATAGTTGGCCAAAGATGTGAAGACATTTTTTTGTTCGTTTATATGAATATTTAAAAAAAAGATATACATACATTCATACATTCACAGAACATGATCAAACATTGGTATTCTAACCAATAAGAAAATAATATTGGTCCTCTATGTCAAATTGAAAATTAACTGTTTAGATCATATTCTACAAATATTTTTCATAAGTTCAAAAATTTTTTCAAATTAAAAAATCATACTTGGAAAAATCCCTGAAATAATATTGATGAGTCATATGTATTCTACCTTCTACAAATATTCTATTCAAATGAAATGAGTCTTCAAATTTGAAAAATGTCTTGTATTTATTTTCTATTAATTAATAAACAAAATACTCGACGTTCTTATCCAGATAGATTATTGATTGCACTATGGTAATTATGCATTACTTGATGTCGAAAATTCTTAATTTACAAAAAACTTGATTTATATAAGATTTGAATCCTGAGTGAACCATCCAGATGGAATTTATTGTTTATGATTAAATATACTATCATGTGTTCTATTTCATCAAACATTACGTGTATGTTTCGAGCTATTGAACTATAGCGATAGAGATTTAAGAAAGTTTCTCAAAAACAAATTGACTATGTGTGCTGTAAGAAAAAATTCAGAACCTTCATTCTGTGAACAATCAAGGCAAACATCATTTTCAAAATAATGTGGTAAGACTTTCGTGCTCACATTTTGATTGTGAAAGTGAAGACTATGTACTTTAATTATTAAAACATGTTTGAAAAAAAAATTGGTTTTTACCGATTAGAAATTTACCGACTTTAATGGACAAATAATTATTGTTCTCATTAAGGTTCTAAGAGAAAATTCAAAAAATATTTTACCTTAGCGAAGAAATAATGGATGATTGAAAAGTTTTTTAGACAAGATGGTTGTTTACTTTTGATATATTTCCGAGGAGGCAAAAGGTATGATAGAAATTTTGTCTCAGTTTTTTGTTCGACAGTAATGATGAATTTTGTGAAAAATCTGAAAACTTATTTTTAATGATTAGCCAATAGGTTTTTATTTACCATATAAGTTCCTTTTCGAACATGCGAAAAATCGTCGGATTCGATTGTTTTGTAAAGTGGACACTTCTCTACAAAATGTGATATTGAATAACCTTTACTCAAGCAGTTTTCAAGAGCTCCTTTAGTATCGAATCCAAACTAATTTTTTGGACTTTTCAAAGATTATTTTACTACTCTTGAACAAAAATTAACACAAAATTTCTATTATAACTTTTGATTCTATGGAAATATGTCAAAAGTAAACAAACATCTTATCTAAAGACTTTTCGATTACCCGTTAGAATATTGCAAAACTATTAATTCTCAATGATACAAGCACATTTTCTTTATTCAATTCATAATAACGTTTATAGAATAAATAACTCTGATCGAGTTCCGTTAGTGTCATTTTTAGTTATATTAATAAATAAAAAAATTTCATAATGTTCCATCATATATCTATGCAGAAGAAGAAAAAACAAATTTGAATTTTTTGAGAAGTAGCGCTTAAATTTTGATATTAAAGCTAAAATAGATGTCGAGTATGAGAATTATTTTAAAAAGAACTGTCAGCGCAATCTGTGTGGAACTAATATGTGAAATACGACGTAGATGTTATTTGCACCTTCAAGGAGAAAATTGTCCAAAATACTCTCTTCGGTCTGTAGGAGGAGGGCGTGGATCCAAATTTCTACGCCTATACTTCCGCTCTTCTTTTAGACCGTGTGTCACAAGAGTATTCCTTCTTCTTTGAAATTTAAACTTTTAATTAATCAAAAAGAATAAAAAACAAAATCTTAAAACCACTGCAATTCATGACTGACTTTTGCTTTGTAGATGTTACAATTAGATATGGACAACACTTTTTCATTGGGAGTAATATCTTTGATAGTCGTGTAATATTTCAATAAAATATCATATTTTCATGATTCATGTATTCTAAAAGTTTATGCGAACATTATTGAGTAACGATCATTTCAATATTTTCTGTTATAATTTTGATAGTAAAATTAATACTCTTTTTCGTAAACAATAGAGTTGTCAAACATATAAACGTGCAAAATAGATGAAGTATTAGTGAATTTAAAAAAGTAATGAATCTCCAAGATAGAGGATATTAGAGATCATGTGAGTCGTGCAAGATGTCTCGAGCTCATTGACATTGCTCGAAAATGACATTGCATTTTTCGCTAGTACACATGTATTACTAAGCGTGAAACCAAAACTAAAAACCATTGGTTCCGCTCATGACCATTTACAGTCCTGACCGGTATAATGAGAGTAAGACTCCACTTGCCGCACCGATTCGTCTATCTATTTCACCATTTTGTTTTCCATCATCCAAGAATTGAACATCTAGATACTTGAAATTGTTCACCTGGTTTACCAGGTTGTTATTCAAATGAGGTTACATTGATTGGATTCTCTTGAAGTCACCATTAGTTCCGTTTTCTTCACACTGATCTTCATACCATAAACTGAGCATACCGCTTGAAATCGATTGAGAGCACTTTGCAGGTTAGTTGCTGACGCTGCAAGACGAACAATATCGTCAGCAAAGAGAAGAGAGTCCACATTGACATCACCAATCCTGATACTTGTTCGAGATAACTTGTCCATAAATATGATAAATAATAATGGAGATAATACACATCCTTATCGGAGTCCAACTTACACCTGGAAATATCCTGATTTGCTACCATTTATTCGGATGTAGCTTTTGCACCTATTGTATAAAGATTGAATTGCTGATAATAGTCGACCTTGAATTCCGTATTCCTTTAATACTTTCCAAAGCATTTCACGTGGCACTTGATCGTAAGCTTTTCCCACGTCGATTAATAATGTGTGAATTGGTTTGGCGAATTCCTATGACTTTTCCAATATTTGTTGTAATGTGAATATTTGATCAGTTGTTTCTCTTCCTGCGCGGAAGCCACATTGTGTTTCTTGGATGTGTGGCTCAACGATATCTCGACATCTTCGTTCGATTATTCTAGTGAAGACTTTTCCAGAAAGGCTTAGCAGAGTGATTCTTCTGTAATTTGGGCATTCTTGCTGGTCTCCTTTCTTGAAGATTGGAACCACAATCCTAATCTTCCATGTCACTGAGGCTTTGCCAGTTTTCCAAACCGCACGATAGGTTCGAGTAAGCCAATGTATACTACCAGAATTGAGAGATTTTAAGATCTCTGGTCTAATTTCATCTGCTCTCGCCGCTTTACCGGATTTAAGTGATTTGATGGTTGTTGTGACTTCGCTTGTAGATATATCATTAGATTTGTTGTCGATTTGATTCACTTGATTTAGTATGTTGTCCTGATGTTGGGTTGTATAATTCTGCGAAGTATTCTTTCCACCGATTTGAAATATCTTCTTCTCGTTTCAGAAGCTGACCTGATGTGTCTTTCACCGAATGAATTGGTTTTGGTCCACCTTTATGAAGTCGTCGAATGGTTTGCCAGAATAATTTGTTAGCTGAGTGGTGGTTATGTTTTAATTGATGGCCAAAATTTTCCCATGACTTCGCTTTTGCTTCATACATCAGTTTCTTCGCTTTATCTCGTATCTATTTATAGTTCTGCCAGTTTTCAGTTGTTTGTTGTTGTATCCATTTATGATATGCTGTTTTCTTCTGTTCTTATTGAATTCCGACATGCTTCATTCCACATGTAGTGGTTGCAGCGTCTACTAGTGCTATTTTAAACAAATTTCATTCTGGTTCGACGTCGACCTCCGTTGATGGTAGCTAAGAGTATCGTTGATCGACTATTTTTGCAAAGCTTCGACTGGTTTCTTCATCAGCTAATGCTTCCTATCTTATTCTGAAATTTTTCTTCGGTTTAATTTTTCGTATTGGATCATTCGATGATAATTCTAAAATAGAAACAACGCGGTGATGGTTCGTTGCGAGTTCTGCACTACGTTTGACTCGCACATCCCTCACTGCACGTCGTAAACTGCCAGATACAATGATGAAGTCGATCAGTGAACGTTGTGCCATTGAATTTCCCGTCTTATACCATGTATATTTGTGGATGTTCTTGTTCTAGAAAAATGTGTTCATTATTGATGAACAACCGCTTGCACAGAAATTCAGCAGTTGTCATCCTTGGTTATTCAGACCTCTGTCACCATTTCGTCTAATAACACCGTTCCATGTTTGCGAGTCGTTTCCAACATGTGCATTGAGATCTCCAATTAATAATAACGAATCTGTTTTCGAGACACTTTCCATAGCTGCAAGAACCATATCAAGAAATGTCTCGTAATCTGTTTCAATATTTGGTGCATACACTTGAATAATTGTTAATTTTGTTTTCTTTAATTGGAGTTTTATAAGGGCGACTCTTTCATTGATTGGTTTTCAATACAGGACGGTACTGCCATCCATTGTTCAGAATAAACGTTCCTTTGCCTTTTCGTTTCGTTGATGAATTTCCAAATATATCTAGTTGATATTTTTTCGCTTCTTCGGTTAATTCAACTTCCTTGGCAATGATTGATGTTATATTCCATGTGCCAATATTCATTTTGCATTGATGTGGACGATTACGATGTTTGGGTATACTGAACGTGCCGTTTAGGCATTGTGCCAGCCTCTCACGTTTCCTAGGACAGTTGGCGAAACTATCGCTAGTCGTTTCTTAATGTTGAATAGTTGATCCCCGTAACTTTTTCGAGTTGATCTCGGTCAATCTATGGGTACCAGTGATCGATCG
Organism: Rotaria sordida; assembly: GCA_905250125.1. Classification (NCBI taxonomy): domain Eukaryota; kingdom Metazoa; phylum Rotifera; class Eurotatoria; order Philodinida; family Philodinidae; genus Rotaria; species Rotaria sordida. The sequence continues at coordinate 17,401 of CAJNOL010000196.1, read as the reverse complement.
ACTACCAGACGCTCGCATATGAGCTCTGCCCCTAGGTCTGATTCCAGGGACATGCCCCGGTATCCCACTTCCAGACGAGGTACGAATATTTTTTGTTGTATTCATCATGAGAGATTTGTAGAGGCTCTTTAGCGTTATTCAGGAAACACTACGTGGAGGAGAGCTTGACTTGTTTCCCAAGCATAATTCCTTTTCTCTTTTGTATTTAGTGTTGTAAATAAATAATATTCGAGTCAGAATGAATGATAATAAATGAACGATAGAAAACAATTGTTATACATATTTATGAATCAACGACCATACAGGAACTACTATGAACTATTGTAAAAAAAAATAAATGTATATTTTTTTTCATCTAATCTGAATATTTTCTTCTATCAATATTTCAAATATATTGATAAATTTCCATTCTCAATTCAATGTTTTCTTTTTTTTTTCAGTCATGAACTTTTTAGTTGATGAAAATGCATCGATAAATGATTTAAATATTTATCTTGATGTAATTTTTTTTTATTCATAATTTAACAATGAAACGAAAGAAATTATTTTTCTTTGTATTTATTTTTGAATAGGTTTTTTGATAAAATTAAAACATATTGATGATAAATTATTGTGAGAGAGAATATAAAATCATTGGCAAATAAATTAGATTTTCCATTTTAGATAAAATGACTAGTGTAGGATATGGTACTGGTACTATTAAATTCGTACCGAATAATAAACAGAGTCCTTCACTGAATTATTCACAGAGATCACTGATCGAAGTACTTCAATTGGATATTGGTGGTTATTCATTGCGAGCATGTGATCTAGATAATAAGAAAGAAGTATAAAATTGTTGAATATAATGATTAATTAAATATTGTCTTGTAGAAAATCTTCGATTTTCAATTTAAAAACTCTGATTTCTACAAATTTGCACATTCACCTAATCAGCGAGATGAAATTCGTCATAATGATGGCACTTATTATGTATCTTTAAACCAGCACGCACGTACTCAGTTTCACAAAGCACTACGCCAATGTTTCGAGCTATTGGAGAGTAAGAACCAACAATCAGCAGATGTCGATTCAGGTAGATCATCTGAGAACAAAACATCAACTGGATTATCGGACACAAGAACCAATGTCAACGAAAAAAGTTAGATCTTTTTATTTTAGTTATTAGTGTGTATAAAATATAGACGGAATAGTACTAATCTTTAATTGACGATGATCTTATTTTTCCTATGCACAAGAAAAAATTCTTTTTGTGTGTTGGTTTCTTTCTTAAGAAATCTTCCATTGAGTTTATCATCTATGGCCTGTACACGCTGTTTGAATCCAAATGCCCCGGTCACCATCTGCAAATGAAATGTTTCCTAATGGAATTGATTTTTGTTTCTCAAAAATCGATCGTGGGTCAAATACATTCAAATTACATGAAAATTTTGAGACTATATTGCGGCTACACTGAAGGGGCTTTACTAAAAATTTCAACCCTATATCATGATGTTTTCGAGAAATAAACAGGAATCAAAAAGAGTTCATTGGACAACTCAAAACACTCTGTGAGCTGTCATTCTATAGATTTATTATTATTTTTTTATTTATAAGAGTATGTCAGACTGTAGCATCCTTTGGTTTTTTTTTACTTCTTACTTTCCATGCAAAGAAAAAGGATGATAAGTTCGATATTTCGAAAAATTGTCATCTATTTATAGAAGTGCTTTTTTATATAATAATAACAAAAAAGCTAAATTCAAAAAAAAAACAAGCATTGCAGCTTTACGTGTTCTTTCAAACAAAGAAGGAAAACAATTGGTTACAATGCAACTCTTTCGAAAATTCTGGAATGCGCATTTAGAAGTGTATAAGCAGGAAGAAAAACAAACATCTCTCAATTTTTATGACGAAAATTGACTTTTTTGAAAGGATGAGCTTAATAGAAAAATATGACACAAAGTTTAATGTTAAAATTAGAAAAAAACTCTCGAATATAAGAACTAATATCTCACCCGATGAAAGAATAGTTTAAATCTTCATAGTCATTTTCTTATTTGATGTTGTAGCTATTTTCGTCGAAATTCACAATTTGAGTGAATATATTCAACACGGTGAAGCTAATAAAGCTGATGAATTGATTAAGAAATTAATAAAGAGCGGTGTTCAACTTCAAGTTAAACATTTAAAAGAACCATTAGATGAACAAACATTTCCGTATGCAAATATTCATTTTTATTCTTCTTCGTTTTGAGTCCTGTTTCATAATATAGAATTCGAATTAAAATTGATGGTTTTGATTCAGACATAACAGATTTAAACAAATTTTTTGATGTCGATGTTTATCCATCAACCACAGTTCATGAATTACGAGCATTTGTAAGTAAACAAATAAAAGGAGAGAAATCACTAAGTGATATAATCAACCTCCATCTTGCAATCGAGTTTATTATTTCTCCAATAGTGAATTCAAATGGTAGAAGTCAATTGCCATTCGAATTAGACAGTTAGATCTCAATCTAGCTGCGTGTGGCTGACTCAAAACTCGGTATTATCGATCTCCTATATATTGAATGAAAGTTTTTTCTTTACTTCATCGAATAGCATATAGGAATATGACAAAATAGGGTTCTTTTCTTGTTACTTTTAGAAGACATTGTTCGCTTGTATGCACAATATGTGGACATCTATGACAGAACTTCCTTACTATCGAGCTTTCAAAGCTCTACAAAATGATACTATTACGTTGAGTTTAATTTGTGGCCGAGACAATTCAGTCACATGCTCAATGTACATGAGCATCAAAAATTGCCATCTTTGACTAATATTTAATCGGTTATAGTTAAAATAATCAGGTTTTCTATCAAAATAAATGATATATTTCGAATCGGCATAAAAAACTGAGTCAATCTGTATGTGTTACAAAATCTTCTGACGACTTTTACTTTTTTCCAAAAACTCAGTTGCAGTCCCCCTCGGAGCTACGTCGAAAAATAAAGTCAGTCAAAACGTCAGTTTGACTGTGAAAAGTAACTTCTAAATTTTTAAAGATCTCGGAAAATCCAAAATGACAGATGAATAAATAATAAAAACAATATTTTGACTAACTCTATTTTTCGATATAATCATGAGGGAATCACTACTGAATTTTTAGAAGAAAATAAAAGTTGTCAGAGGATTTTCTAACACAAATAGATCGACCAAGTCTTTTATGCGGATTTCAAATATATCATATGTTTGGATAGAAAGCCTGATTATTCTGATCGAAATTCAGTCAAAAGGAGCAACTTTTGGTACTTATGAATAGAGGTATAAGCCGAAGGATCGAACGGCGACGGCTATAATTGCTTCAATTTTTTTTTATAGCGGTGATGCCGACTAATATTTATAAGTCCTTCTGCGGCGGCTTAGCCGTACTGATTACACCTCTACTTATGAACATTGTGCAGTCGACTGAATCGTCTTAGTCACAAGTTAAGCTCAACGTAATATTATCATTTTGTAGAGCTTTCAAAAGTCTATCTAATGATATATAATTCAATGTAAATCTTAGTTTTCACAACCCAATAGTGAGAGAGTTTTCTCATAGATGTCCACATATTGTACATACAAGCGAAAAATGTCATCTAAAAGTAAAAGGAAAAGAGTTCTATACCTATTCAATAGAGTAACAAAAGAACTTTCATTTAATATATTGGAGATCGATAATACCGAGTTTTGAGTAAGTCGCACTCAGCCAGATTGATGTCTAACTATCGAATTTTAACAGTAATTGATTTCTAACGTTCAAATTGTCTATTGGAGAAATAATAAGTTGAATTCCGAGAGAAGATCGATTACATCGCTTAATGACTCTCTTTCTTTATTTTATTCTATTAATAGTTTGAATACACACTTAAATTTCCATTGGCAAATCAATATTTTTTTGTTAATGGTCATTTAGCTCATGCAGAATCAACAATGAATGATTTAAAAGTTAAAAATGGTTCACTATTTGTTTTATTTTTAATTAAAAAATAGTAATCAAATATTGCAAAATTAAAAATTTTTTTTTTAAACTGAACTTCATTTCAAAAATATTTAATTGTAATATTAGAAAGCTGTTTTAAAATAAACTTATAAATTTCTTTTATGATTACAGATAAAATGAGTCTTATAGGATATAGTACTGGGTATATTCAATTCATACCAAATAATGATGATATTCCAGAATGTAATTATTCTGAACGATCATTAGTTCAATTACATTATCATGATAATAATAGTTATTCATTGAACGCAATTGATATAGAAAATAATAGAACAGTATAAAAAGTTATTTGATTTATTGTTTAATTATATTAAATCTTTCTTTTTTCTTTTCTTCATAGGAAATTTTTAATCTTCTTCTAATAGAGGATGATCAATATAAATTTGGATTATCAGATGATGAACCTGATGAAATTAAAGATTCGAATGGAATTTATCGTTTATGGTTAAATGAAGATTCACGTAATTTATTTCATGAAACAGTGCGTGCAGTTTGTGAAATATTATTATCTGTTGAATTAACAGATACAAGTCCAGAACGTGTTGATGATAGTTCTATTCACATCAATTTTAATGAAATGAGTAAACCTGACATTCCAAATCCAATAAATTGTGAGCCAAAAGGTAAGTGCTTTAGAATTTTTTCTTATTTTCTCTAATGAATTTAAAAATAGAATGATAATATCAACAGAAAAAATAAAATCGAATATATTTGATCTATGTCCAATGTAAAAGTAAATTGTAATCATACGGATATAGATTAGAATATCGTTTTATTAGACTAAAATCTTCTCTAGAAAATATGATACTATAAAAACCACTTATACAATTGGATTGATATCAAAACTCTTTATGAGTTTCGATTAGTTTATTTTGGTCTTATGAAATTTATGAATAATAATTGTTAGTCTCATTTATTCAATGCAACAAAAGCATTTTTAGTATTCATTATAAAAGGTTCAATGTCAACTCATCGTCACGCATCACTACTAACGAGGTAAGTTCTCCAACGAGATTAATCGCTTTTAAGCCGGAAGTATGTGCATCATGTATACTCTAATGGGTTATGAATAACTCGAGAAAAGTTCAGACTAGAATCCGTCAGGTTTGTCCCGAAACTGGGTTTGGATGCGAAAATTTTGGGCTTGACGGACTCTAGTTTAGGCCTATGATTTATTGCTGTTGACATATTGCATGTTTACAGTATTTTTCAAATAGAATGCCGTGATCTCCTCAGGAATACCAAGAAAACTAATTTTAGAATTTCGACATGAAAGTTTCAAGTATTTTCGTTGTTCCTATCTCAAGATATAGCCATGATAAAAGTGCATCTTTCATATAGGTCATATATACCCGCAAATTCGATGTTCTTATTTTAGACAAAAAAAACAGATTAAATGATCTAATACTTTCATAATTAACTATTCCCGTTAAGGGTTGTTTCTATGCAAAGCTTCAAGTCGAAATTCAAAAATCAATTTTTGTGAGCTTTTCGAGTTATTCATAACTCATTAGGTTATACATAATTCACATGCTTTCGGTTGAAAAGCAATTAATCAGTTAGGAAATTTTCCTCGTAAGATATCGTTGAAGACAAGCTTCTTCTCATTATTGTACACAACATACACTGTCTAATATTAACAATGATGCTTGAAGTATCAATTGTTAATTAACTAATAATTATCGTCATGATTACATTTCTAGTGCAAGGCTTTTGATGAATAACAATTATTCTAGTTGATCAGAGATGTTGACTGATTGATCCATTTCATATCAATCTGTAATATGTTAGCAGATTCATCCTAGAAGAAGTTACGGTATATCTTCTAGGACAGATGATGGTTTTGTTCTAAAGCCATGAATTCGATCTGGCAGAAGAATATTCATGTATCACGATTTTTCGCTTGAAAGTCACATTTCTAACGTAATGAGTAAAGTTATATCACGATGAGTTTATGCTTTTCGTAGAGCTCACATGTCCTTATTCTTTATTACATTAACATCATGTAAAAATATTTTTTATTACTATTTTGATTCAGATTTTTTTTTACTTCTATTGTTACTAAAAATCAACTTGTACAACAATGATTTATCATGTTGCTTAAAAAAATTAACTATTTTATTTACTTTTCCATATATTTTCTGAAAATCAAATATATAATATACGATGAACGATGATACAAATTCACAATAGTTATATAATTATGTAATCTCAAATTAAAATGACTTGTAAAGTTTATTGTTCAAGACTATATTACTAAATTCTTAATCTATTGCACGATCTGATCAAGAAAAAAGAAGTTTTCATAAACATTTTTGATTTTAGATATTCTTACCAATATTTGTAATTTGAGTAAATCTATACAACAAGGTAATGCTAATGAAGCTGCTCAAATGGCTAAACAACTTGCTTCACAAAGTATTCGACTTCAAGGAAACTCAGTAACACGATTAAAAAATGAAGATAAATTTCGGTAAGATAATAATTTAATTTCTTATTGTTATTGATTTTATTTTTATAATAGAATTCTTGTTCAATTCGATGGTGATGAATATAGTGTTGATCAACATGGTGGAATTATTTCTGTTGATATTTTTCCATCAACAACAGTTCGAGAATTACGTGCAGCTGTATATTAAAGAAAAGATTTTTGTTTTTTGATTAAAAATAAATTTTTGATTCTTTCTAGTTTGAACTTACATATCATTATTCACCATTTAATCAATATTTTTTCGTCAATGGTAATTTAGTTCATGATAATTCTACTATGAGAGATTTACAAGTTGGACCAAATTCATTATTTGTTTTATTTTTATTAGAACATTCAAAAAAATTTAAGAATAATGTAAGTTTATTTTTATTT
>CAJNOL010000196.1:0-10426 GCA_905250125.1 Rotaria sordida | reverse complement strand
TGAGTAAGCATTTTTTTTAAACACCAAAAACCTGAGCTTTAATCACTAAAATTGTCTAACTGCGGCATGATTATCAAAAAATTAGTGTTTTGATCAGCAAATTTAGCATAATTGAAAACAAAAATAACAAATAGAAAAAGTATTTCGAGTGGTTTCGACGATTTATTTTCTGTAGATTTGCCTTCATAGGTTGTTTCCAATTTTAATTATCGCCTTTATAAAATGATAAAATTTCCACCTTTGAGGATTTACTTTTCGTCGATTACTTAAAAATACATTCCTTTTATCCGTTTTCTAATATAGAATTTACCTTCAGCTGATTAGTTGATTGAAGTAGTATAAGTATTTTGCACAAGAGTGCCTGGCATATCTTATTTAAGAAATGACTTATTCTCTAATTTAACACTATCTCGAGATGAACAAGTTCACATGAAAAACTTCTCTTTGGTATTGTGTAGTAAGTACATTGATCGATTAGCTTCTGTGGTAATTACGGCTTCGACTTGTCAGTCTCTCTTGGTATATAAAGTTGTTATAAGCCACAGTCGTATTCAAGATCAAATAAGATTAGAAAAGTTGAGTTGCAGTTATTGGAACACCTTGTTCCGTTTTAATTAATTTATGTTTCGGCGAAATTGGCGATAAAATACTGAGATTTTTTGTTGATCATTTCGCAGTTAGACAATTTTGCGACTACAACAAATTTTTTCTGCAAACTAAATATACATAGTAGAATTTTGCTAGTAAACAGATTTAAGTTCATGTTCTGCTCATAAAAAAATGAGCCTTTTGTGATTTTGGTGTGGAATTCTATTTAAGAGAAGAGTTCGTCTTGATGTTCGGTTTTGTTGATAAATCTATAGTAGCTATACCATTTTATCTTGTGTAGGATTATTCCCTTCTTTTTGTGCATAAAAACTAAGAACTAGACATCATCTTCTGAAAAACTCATTGTTAATGTTCTTTAGCCAAATAAACAGAAAAAAAAAAATAATAAAATTAACTTGACTCGACTCGACTCGACTCGGAAGTCATCGCCCATCCCTGGCTCTGGTCATTTTATTAATCTTAAATAAATATTTTCATCTTACATTTTTTTAATAGGAGCCACATGTTTTTGCTTGCAAATGTTTTCCACAGTGACATTTTTATTCCATGAAGTTTACTCTTTGAAATATCCTCTATCATGTTGGCAGTAACCTAGATTTATTTTCTCAACAGCTCCAAAGCCTAGTAGATGATACATGGCTGATAGAAAAAGTTGCGGAATATCATTCGAGAAGATTTAATTAAATAGGAATTCAATTCATAACATGATATAAAATAAAAAATTATTAATATATGGAAAAATGTAAGAAAATAACTAGTAGTATGTCAAAAAAGGTTAAAAGTCATCGTCTAAAAATAAGAATAATGCATTACCAAATTTGTCTATTGATATTTAGACAAAACGTTAGACTAACAAACTTATAAATCATTTAGATCTTTTACTGAAAATATTCACTCGAGACTATATTCAACTGAAAAGTCATAATAAGTAATGTAAAAGCCTAAAAGAGTTCGGTCGTTGGAGCCTTTGTTCTTGAGATATCGAATTTTTATTGCAGTTTTTAACAGAAAGCTATGGTTCTCCTCAGATCACTATGAAAATTGAATTTCGAATCGAAACTTTCCACAAATGAAATTCTCAACGACACTAGCTCATTATTAAAAATGTCCTGATTTTTACATCTCCGACTCTTAGATAAAAGTACTAAAACATCTTCTAATAACAAAGCAATTATTCTTCATGTATTGTTATATCAGGATACCAAATACTTAAAAGTCAGTAAAATTTTCACAATGAGCTAGTGCCATTGAAAAGCTTCATTTTTGGAAAGTTTCAAGTCGAAGTTCGATTTTCATGGTGACCTGAGAAGAACTACATCTTTCTGTTAACAATGCAGTAAAAATTCGATATCTCAAGAACAGAGCCTCAGGCAATCGAGCCTTCTAAAGGTTTTACACTACTCATCATGGCCATTTACCTAAATATAGTCTCGATCAAACATTTCGGTATATGTCCTCGTAAGTTGTGCCTCCACGATTTCTTAAAACGAAAGAAATTTTCAAAAATTTTTGTCGTTTATGAAAGATCAAATCATGGGCTATCTTTCTATGCATTTACTTTAATTTCGATCATTCTGACGAAAGGTGACTTTTTTTTTGAGGAAGGCTTTAAACAATCATGCATAAAATTATATTGATCAAACAAAGATGATTCTTTCATGTGGTTGTTTCTCTGAGTATGATTCCTTATTCTCTAACTTAATCAGTAATCAAATAAACGTTTGTCTGTTAAGTAAAAATGATAAAAGAGATTGTATAAATCTAATTGACATTAGCAGCAAGAGAAATAGCTAAAATATTATAGTGCTGAAAAACTAAAGTTTTTTCACAAAAATTTGCGACAAATACAAATATTAGAGAAAAGTTATTCTGTAAATAAAAATTAGTATTAATATCGACGGAACAGTATAGTAAATCAAATTTTTGTTCTTTCAATAAATGCTTTATTTATATTGCTTTTTTTTTGTTTGGAAAGTTATACAAATACAAGAAATTTTATCTCAACCAACACCAAAGTATATCAATAAATAAAATAAAGATTATAGGAATGTCACTGTGTAAAAAAACAAAAATTTTTTTTCTTTTTATTGGAAGTTTTATGTTTCACTATGATCATTATTAAATTGTATTCCATATTGTTGATTACGATCCATTGGATCTGTTGTAACACCGATAAATGGTGATGTAATAGATGGTGGAACATTTAATGTTGATGATGATGATAGTTTTAAATTAGTTCTAAATTGTATACCAGCAAATACTAATAAACCAACATAAAGAAATGCTGCAATCCAACAATTAAAAGCACGTTGATGAAAAGCTGTTTTAAGACTTTCTTCAAATACTTTGATATCAGTTGCATTCTTATTTTCAAAATCAAAATCATCTATTAGTGGAGCTGATTGAATAAAAAAAAATATACCCAACAATATAAATTGTATTATACCCCATACTGATATAATCGAACAACATAAAGATAATTTTGGTCCACAAATAGGCCACTTCATTATTGCACAATCAAATACGATAAATTATCTTAAACAAAAACAAAAAAAAAATGAATAGTACGGTAAAATAAATTCTATTGAAAAATATAATAAATCCTGTAAAATCGAGAAATCTATAAAACAAAAAAAAAGCCATGATGTGTGTGTGTGTGTGTGTTGAAAATAAGTAAGAGAGAAAAAAAAATCTTCGTCATCATTTAAGATAAAGATAAGAATATAAAAAGTAAACATTTTGTTTTTTTTTTACAAAAGACAAATGAGAATTATCTCAATTTTGATATGAATTTATTTTTGCGTTTTCAGTTTATTGTCTCGAGAAGAAATTATCAAATATAAATCGAAAGATTTAGATTTAAGGATGACATATATAAAACATGTCTGATACTATTCTAAATGATCTATATTCAACTTTGAAATTATTGTAAAAAAAAAAGAACTGAATGTATATATTTGAACGGTATCAAAAGATTGATTGACAGTGATGGATTTAGAGGAGAGACATTGGGAGCGATTGTTCTCCCCTTCGGAAGTATTTTTCTCATGAAGAAAGTCTTTCAATTGTTCAATCGAAACTATATGCATTAATGTAGATCAAAATGAATTATGAATATTCTGAAAATGATATTTGTCCTTAGCTTATTACTATAGAGATACTGCACTTTAAATAAATACCGCAGTAACAGAAAAACTGATTTTCGAATTTCGACTTGAATTCTATCCTACGATACAACTATAGTAATAATGTATTTTTTACATCACATATATTAACCAACAGATTTGATGTTCTTATTTCAGGATAGAAGCAAATCCAGAAAACTTGAAACTACTCTCGTTAAAATCTGTTTCAAATCGAAATTCGAAAATTAGTTTTTCTGTTACTACAATATTTATTTAAAATGCAGTATCTCCGTAGCAATAAGCTAAGAGCATGAACACTTTTCAAGGTATTCATAACTCATTTGAATCCACATAATGGACACAGTCTCGATTGAATAGTTGGAAGACTTTCCTCATCAGCAGAAAACGTCCAAAAATAAGTCAACATAACTTTTAATGGATTTCAAAACATGTTTTTTGGCTATGATTGGCTCTCTTTTCTAAAATCTACAATAGATAAGAGCAAGACTCTAATAGATATTATCTAGCAAGAATGAATCACGATATGTTCGATTTGTTTATATTATCGATTGTAATCTATTCTCATGGTTATTTGTATGATATTTTTTTGAAATTAGAGGATATCTATTTTCGTCAGAATCAAAGATAATACAATAATAAAATAACTTCTACAAAAAAAGAAAACATTCACTGCTGTATAGAAACGTAATAATTTTCTAACAGAAAACTTTTCTTTTTTCGGAAAGTATATATTTACAAATCAATAATTCTTATCTTTGAAGTTTTCAAATGTGTGCTTATTGTTTACCGGAGAGAGTAGTCACGTTTTTTATAATGAGCGAAATTGAATAGACCTTGAGTAACGAAATAATAATCATTAAAAAAAAATGTGCATATGAAAAAAAATATATATATATGATAAACATCAGTTTTGTTAATAGAATAAAAATGAATATAGGTAAAAATTTCTGTCTTTTTTTTTCTTAAACGTACCACGTATGACAGTGTAATCATTTTTTTATTATTGGATCGTCACAGATCCACCAATGATAGAGCAATGAATACGAATTAATGTAAACTAGTGCCATCTGAAGATATGAAGAATTTCATGACTTTTTTTTCTGATGTCTATGAGAAAATGGAGACCATAGGCGGCGTAGCAACGATGCTTCAGTAAACTCAAACATTTGTCTCCTATTTCGTCAGATTACTATAAAAACAAATATTAGCCTATTTCTTCTAGTACTTAATTTTTGATGCAGAATGCGAATTTCTTCTGAACCGTACCACCTTTATGCAATGCAAAATGTGAATTCAAAAGAAAGAACCACGAATTGTGTTTCATCTAAATAGTTTAATATAATTTGTCCTTCAGATAGAACCAGTCTGAAATCTATATCAATATTAAACTGACGAGTTGTCGTACTATTCGATCTGTGATTAGTGATATTTGATGAAGTCAAAGTTTCATTATACATTCTCTGTAAGATAATGAGAGGAAAATAAATAAATAAGACACACCGGTACCGGCTTTATCCCTGGTTTGTTCGCTTGTATTCTTAACTTCCAAGTGGGGATCTTATACAGATTGTTGAATCCACTCTAGATTTAAAATGTTACATCGCTTATACTAGAGACTTTATATGAAGTAATGCACGATTTTAGTAAAAAAAAGCATATCTAGAAAGATCAGAATATTTTATAATAGAAAAATTTTGATGATCTCATTTGTTTTTAAAGGAATAAAATATGAATATGTACAGTCTTCCATTTACTTTTCAGGCAAACAATACTAAATAGAATCGATTTGAATTTTGTATATATAAGAATAACAGTATACAGATATTAAATGATGAATAAGAGTTTTAAAAAATTCATATACCAAGAGTTTGATCAGCAAAAATTCATCTATGATATAGATTGATTCGATACCTCACATATATACATTGGATAGTTGGGTATCACAGAATAATAAGCAATCATTCATTAACTTATTCCTTTCCACTATAGAAATCGATATTAGAAAAAGTACGAATTTGATCGTTATAAAACCTTTTTAGAACTTTACTTTTAAGATAAAAAGTTTCAAAAGTCAACGAATAAATAAAAGAACAAGTCTATCAATATCTTCTGTTTTTTCTTTCAGGCATCGCAACAAATAGAATTATATAGAAATGTAATCATTGTAAAGAAATATGAACTAATGAAAAAAAAACTAACAATAAATAGTTAATACAAAATCTCATAATGAGATGTCATTGATATTGTCTCGTTTTTCTTATGTACTCATTTCGAAGATACCATCAATACAGTTATGAAATATTTCGAGCGAAATTAAAGAAAAATATTCAATTATTGAATATAACCACATTTATCAAAGTTTCTTTGTAGAAAAAAAAGAAAGACACTCGTGTAAATAATGCAAGATAGTAGAATATTGTACGGTCTATTTGCAATTCAATCGAATTTATCGGTTTACAATTTCAAGCTATTTATGTATCAGTTTATTCTCGGTTTAGTCGCCTGCTAATACATGCTGTAGATAATTGAAAAATGACCAATAAACAATAAATCAATTTAACTATTTCAATCTATTTACTACTAGTGCATTGTTCGGCACTTAAATTTTGGATTCTCTGTGTCAATACTTCGAGTTGTGATGTGAAAATGTGGATACTAACAGCTATGACTTGCACTTTAGTAGCTGACAGAAATGGTTGTGATTATTTGTCGTCTCAAATTTATTTTGTCTATTGTTTGACTACTGATCTATGTGTTAAAACAATTTATGTAGCCAATAAGAACTCACATAAGACTATCGCATTGTAACTAGAAGCTATAATTAGTAGGATTGTAACTGAATGGAATTTCATTTATACAGCAGCTGATTTCGCATTCAATTATCCTTGCTACCAAATATGAGTGCTACCATTATTGTAGATTATCAGTTGCCTTACCCAACAAGTATCACATTAGATTCTGACTTGAATTTTTTTGTGTAACAGACATCAAAAGCTAGTTCAAATTCGAAAGTTCACTTGTCTTATCTAATTTCATATTATTTTTCAACTGTTTAATAAAGCAACTTTGGTTTATTTTTAGTTTTGATTTAATCAAAATGTTTATCATTAAAATTTTAGGATCTCTTTAGAATAAAATACAAATATAGAATAATATCCATCAGACCTCAAAATCGAGCTACTTTTTTATGGCCCAGCCCGGCCCAAAGTAGCCCGACCATTGTTTAGACTCGCTCGATCCGCCTCAACATTTGTTCAACCCGACGAAAGTCCTAGACTCGTCCGGTAGAGCTCGTCGGATCCAAAAATTTTGGATCCGGATCCGGTCCTGAATTGTACTCTTGATACTGAATGAAATTTTTTTAATTCGCACCTCATAACTCCCAGGAATACACTCTTAACGGTTCTGAAGCAATCTCGATCGTGATATTATAAGAATTAACTTATAATTGGCACTTTTTTCAGAGTAGCACCCATGAAGTCAGATCCGAACCCAGGCCCGAAAGAAACTTCGCTTACGAAGATTTTTTTTTTCTCAATAGACAACTATTCCATATTTTTCGACTTTTATAAAAAGTGATGGCCAAGGAGGGTAGCATGAAGTTTCCCTTTATTCTCCCTCAGGAGTGAGCCAAATCTGAGAAAAATTTATGTCAAAAAAGGATAAAATCGTCGGGCTGGACGGTTCGAGAGAAAAGGCGGCCCGACCCGACAAAATATTTCGTTGGGCCGGGCCTGACGGCCCGTTTCGAGGTCTAGTATGTATATATTTGCTTCATCTATATAAACCAAACATTGGAGCATTTGTAGTTTTTTAGACAACAAATATGAATATTTATTAATCTTAATAATATTTTGAAGTGCAGATCTTAGTTCAAAAACAATTGAATCAGTTGTAACAATATATTAACATTTAATTCATATCTCAAACATACAATATTGTGCGCCAAATTGTTTCTTATAATGCAATAAACATACCATATATTTCTTCATGAAATAAATAAATTTTTGCTCAGCACTCATTCAACATTTTGTTTTTATACATACAAAAGAATATTATTTTTTAATATTAAAATAGAGAAATAATAAAAATGAGTTCCTTTTTTTTGTTTTTGAGTTTTTCATTATTCTTTTACGTAAGAAACAATATTTTCTATAGATTTATTCCCAAAACGAATGTCGGATTTTTTTTAAAGTACCAACAACTATTTTTTGAATAACTTTTCAACGGTTCAAGTTATAGAGATCGGATTTTCACTGTTAGAAAGAGCGAGCCGGAGGATGTCGATCTGTATTAAATTCATTAGGTTTACAAGTCTTTTGTATGATTGTTTGCAGTGAAATATCTTATCGGTTGTCTATTTTCATAAGTTTTCATAATAACTTAACATCTAATTAGACCAAAATGTAGCCCAAATTGTCCAGTATGTGTGCTAAAAATTTTCAAATCTTTGCGTTTATTCCCTTACGCTTTGATATTAAAATGTGGAAATTTTAGCACAAATATTGGACAATTTGGGCTACGTTTTGGTCCAATTAGATGTTAACTTACTATGAAAACTTATGAAAATAGACAACCGATAAGATATTTCACTGCAAACAATCATACAAAAGACTTGTAAACCTAATGAATTTTATACAGATTGACATCCCCCGCCTTGCTCTTTCTAACGGTGAAAACCCGACCTCTGTAACTTGTGTTGTTGAAAAGTTATTCAAAAAATAGTCGTTAATACTTCCAAAAAAATCCAGCATTAGTAGGTATCAGACATAGAGACGTATAGGATCAAGTTTTTCTAGTCCCAGTCTAGAGCAAACTATTCCTGAAGTTGTTCGTATCACGTCTAAATGAAATATAATGAAATATTAGAAAAGTATTATCTTTAATACCAAAAATGATGACTGATATCGCAAATGATTTTTTGTCAAAAAAATAAAACTTAATTTTTTTTTTGATAAAGTTAAATTGTACAAGATTAATAAATTCCCAAACAATTCATTATTAATTTCAATAAAACTATTAGTTTCGTAGTGAGGATAAGTCTTTTCTTAGATTATCATTCTTCATTGATATAAACAGTAGTCGATATGAATGCAATAATATCAATATATTTTTTGTCATTATATCTGTACTATCATCATGACTGACAGACATGATAAACGTCTCTCATCTATATAATTTTATATTTCACCAAACACACCCATTATTTCATGGTCACTGGACACTATTTTTTATGATTAGATTAATGTACGATATCTACATCAATAGATATATTACTAATATAGTCAATAACAAACTTTTTTGTGTTATTTTATAAATCGTCTAATATAATCGCTTCATAAAAAAAAAAAATGTAATTAAACTTGTATATGATTTATGACAATAATAGTAAATAAATTGAAAAAAAATTGTGAATAATATATATTTCTATTTTCTAATTATTTCTGCTTCGTTTCGTTTAGACTTATAAAAAAAAAATGATAGTGTATATCTAACATTTATAACATAAAAAGAAAAAAGACGACAAATTCGTCTTTAGGATAAATATTTGTTCTTAGTTAATCAGTATGAACTTGTCGAGAATGATGTGACTCCATTTTTGAACTATAGTCTATTCGACTATGACTTCTTGCCTTTGTTTTTGGTCGTTGTTCTCGAACAACAACTTCACCATTTCTTTTTTGAAGAACTGTACGTTCAACAACTCTTCGTTCGGGTGTTGGTAATCGATATCGTACTTGTCGATAGGTTGGTTCAGGTGTTGGTAATACAATTACTTCTCGATAAATACGAGGTTTACGACGAGGACGTAATGATCGCATTCCAGAATCGACATATTGAATTGGTGTTGCTTGTTGTTGTTGTTGCTGAGGTTGAATTTGTATTTGTTCTTTCTGTGGCTGTATTTGTTGTTGCTGTGGAAAATTAAAATTATTGAAAAATGATAATACCGGATAAGTTGATGGTAATGTTGGATAAAAAAATGATTGTTGATTAAATGTAAAGGGTGTAAAAGAACTGATTGCAGTTGCCATTAGCAGCCACTTATAGGTAAAAACAAGGAAGAAAAATGACGAGACACAACACTATAATTTGAGGTTTGCGGTATGTTATATAGCTTGCCTTTTCAGCTGGAACGTAGAGAGAACAAAAAATGGTGAGAGAAAGAGAGACAGAGGAAAAAAAGAGAAAGAAAATGTACAGAGTAAAAAAAAAGCCCAGGTTATAACAAGAAAAGTGAATGAATAGCCGACGGATGTTAAGGCGTATTGTATCAAGCAACCGTAAGCATTTAACGCTTGATGTATATGTAAAAAAAACACAAAAAAAAAAATACGAGACAGTTCTATTGAATGATGAATGTCTTGTTTTGTTTTTTTTTTATCATCCAACCATTTTGATTGATATATAAATTTGTGTATAGAACATGTTCTTCTAATGATGTATAAGAGAAATAAGAACATACTCATTCAATATAGTTTGAAAAATGTACAATGAAAACATACATATGAATAATAGAAAAAAAAAATACTCTGGACAAAAACAAAACTGTTCATAAAAACATGTCAGTGCGAATTATTATATCAATAAAATTTACACATAATGCAAAAATTTAGATTATCCATTGATTCTCTAGATAAAGCTTTATTCGATAAATATCAAATTAGTTC